>MNCI01020108.1:515127-525593 GCA_015680685.1 Gnetum montanum | reverse complement strand
GCCAATTATCTAGCCACTATGAAAATCCCCACCAATTTCACTAAGGAAGAAAAGAAATCTTTCCTATGCATCGTATCTAGATACATTTGGAGTAGCCCATATCTCTACCAAATCTGTAAGGATAATATAGCAAGGCGATGTGTAGCTAAGAATGAACAACAACAAACTCTACATATGTGCCATGACAACTTAGGAGGTGTCCACTTTGATAGAAAACATACTGCAATTAAAATTTTACAAAGTGGATTTTATTGGCCCTCAATTTTAAAGATGCACATAGTATGTGCAAGAATGTGATAAATGTCAACAAATGGGGATCATCACAAAGAGACATGAAATTCCCTTACAATCAATTTTGATTAACAAACCATTTGATGTGTGGGGTATAGTTTTCCTTGGATCATTCCCACCATCTAATGGCTATTAAGACATTTTGGATTGTGTAGATTATGATACTAAATGGGTAGAAGCAAAAGCCACCCTAACAAATGATGCTAAGGTAGTTGTAGCATTCCTTAGAGAAAATATTTTAACACATTTTGGAACTCCACAAGTGATCATTAATGATCAAGAAACCCCTTTTGTTAATAAAATCATGAACAATTCCTTAAGTATTGTGGCATCCAACATAAGATAGCTACTAGCTACCATTCTCAAACAAATGACCAAGTTGAAAATGCAAATAGAACTATCTTGAATATCTTAATGAAAACTGTGTACTAAAGGGAAGGATTGGTCTAAAAAATTATAAGATGCACTATGGGCTTATCAGATTACCTATAAACCAAATTTAGGATATTCACCTTATCAATTGATTTATGGTAAGTTATGTCTATTACCTGTTGAACTTAAATATTAATCCTTATGATTAACCCAACACCTTAATTTTGATGAAGACATGAACCAAGCCTCTCGAATCAAAAAACTTCACAAACTTGATGAAATGAGGCTACATGCTCTTGATAAGCAAAAAATTGTAAAGAAACAAATGAAAACATTATATGATACAAGTATCTTTAAAAACCACTATTTTGTAGGTAACAAAGTTCTTCTCTACAATATGAGATTACATAAATTTCTAGGGAAATTAACAACTAGGTGGGAAAGCCCTTATTTAGTTGTCCAACCCCATGATAATGGAAGTATTCTCATATCACCTGTTGATGATTCCTCAACTACATTCCTAGTTAATAGCCAATAGCTTAAGTTATATCATCAACATCACATTGAGGAACTCAAAGAAGATGAATTAGTAGAGCTAAGTGATCCAATTTATCCCACAACTAATGAATTACTTACAAATAATCCATTAGAAGTCTTAGCTCTTAACAATATCTTGCAGCATGATTCTTATGTTATAGAGTAAAACTCATAAAGAGACCCAATAGTCTACACCTTTTACCTTGAAAAATGTAGAGGAAAATAGGACATTCTATTGTTAGTTTGGACTATAAAGAATTTAGTAGCATCATGTCTAGAATGCAAGGGAGAAGGACAACTCCTACCTTGAAATATGCAGGTTTAAATCCAAAATTCAACTAAGTGTAAGCCTTAGATTAATAAGTGTCTTACACATAATAAACTTCATTTTTTAAAATAATACTCTTTAAGTAAAATGTTCATAAGTCAAGGTGCCTAAATAGCTCAGTTTAGGGTAATGCTTATTAGTGTTTGGTTTCTATTAAATACATGCTTGGATAAGTCACTAAGGTGGAAAGGATGTGTTATATGGGACCTAGTTTCTTTGATGTTAAAGGCATCTACAATATCAAAATATCAATGCCATGTGAAAAACCCTTACAAAATGAATTTGGCTTCCATAAGCACCTCATGATTGAAGATGCTCAGATATTGAATTTCTTCATTACAAAAAAGAAAAAGAAAAAAAAGAATGAAAGAAAGAACAAAAAAACAAGACAAGAAGAAAAATATAACCTCACAAGAATCTTCAATGATGAGCCGAGCCACACTCCCACAAGAACCTTACCATTGGGCTGATGCTCCAAGCTCATAATTTCAAGCATCCCACAAGAACCCCCTTCTGTGAGTAGAGTGTTTAAAGATAAGGTGGCGATTACCAATCCAATAATTATGCCACTATCTTAGAACTAGGGTATAACACTAGCAATGAAGGAGTGCCTCCTCCATAGTTGGTATCTTAATGGGCACCTTCACTTTTAATTATTCCTCTTACTCTGTTATTTAGTTACTTTGCTTCTGTTTCTTTGTACTTCATAGATTATTATTTTCTTTTTGTTTTTATTTTTACCTAATTTTTTCCTTTTGCTATTCCTCTTTTTCATTTTTGTTGAGTTATCTTCCTATCTTTCTTTTGCATAGTCATCTCTCTAACTAGTTGTACTTTTGTGCATGATTTTTCTTTGTGTTTCCCATCATGTCTTCCATAGGTGTCAATGGTTGAGATCCCTACTATGGTGGCCAATGATGGATACTAACACTCATTTTCCCATTTCCTTTGGTACCCTGTTAGTCATCTAAATATATAAAACCCAAGGAAACTCTTGCTTTTGGTATATCCTTTGAGCATGTTTTCCTTTTAATAATTTATATTTGCTAATTAACCTAGGTATCTTACATATCTTAGCTTAATTAGGGGGGGATAACCAATTAATAATAGATATGATAGTAGGGTATAACCAACTTGGAAGTTAAGCCAAGAATAAGTTAGAAAATGAGTTAGATGTAAGTGATGCATCTCAAATCCTTAAATCATAGGAAAGGTTTAGACCTTGAGTTTGTAAGACATTCTTATACCTAACAAAGCAAACCTTATGAGGTGATGTTAAGCCCAATCAATCCTAGGTAGGGCCTTCCTAACTGAGTTATATGTGGACTCATATCTAAGAATAAGAAGTTATTAATCAAAGAGAGGAATAAGCTCCTATAAATAAGCTATAAATAAAATTATAATCATATCGATTACTATTAATAGACTTGATTAAGGGTGATTAGGATATATCTAAGTATCCATAAAATATCAAAGTATCAATGTCTATAGATAAAATAAAACCATCTTAGATTTTCCCTTAGCAAGAGACATTACAACCTCGATGTCTCACAATGATAATATACCACAACTTGTCAATTCTAGCAACTAGGATCAATACGATGATAATAAAATTCCAAGTTCCCAACAAACTTTCGATCTTATCAATAAAACTTAATACTAATATATTAATGGATATTGATTTTCTCAATTCAACTCGAACAAGAGTAAATTTCCATAAATATTTCACATCTGAACAACATGGCATTGACACAAATCGATAAACATATCGATTCTTATAACTCTAATTGATCTATATCGATATGTTTCTAGATTTCTTGAATGTCTTGATTTTTATCAGTGCCATAATGATGTTAATTGATACATATATTGATTCATATAGGCTGAATTGATATGAATCAATGTCTCTTAGAATTTTTCAAATGCCTTAATTTTTATCAGCATGGCTTTAATGAGAATCGATACATTTGAAACTTGGAATTCCACTACATTTTTTTTTGAGAGAATTTTCGGGAATGTATTACTGAAAGTATGGTACACGAGTATACAAGTACAAGCGGGGGGGAGACCAGGGGTGGCCCACCCCGAAGGGGAGGGGGGGACCCCGGAAACCCACAAAAGATCAAAAGATCAATNTCTATGTTGATCTATGTTGCGATAGTGATAATAATCGACCTAAACGATATTAAATAGAATCGATGTCATGATGTGGATTAACTACATAAAAATTTAAAAAATTTATATAGTAAATTATTTGTGAGGTAGTGATTTCTATTATAAATCATCAACCTACCATCTCAAAACATGCATTTGTCTTCACAAGCTTAGGGCTAGGGTAGTAGTGTAAACTTGCGACTAGGACAGTGACGACAATGTGACTAGATACAAAAGCATTGCAGGCCATACTAGCAAGAAGATGCCAGGATAGCAATGTGGGTCAGGGTGCACTTTGAGGGCCCTAATTTTTCTTATCTTTTTCTTAAAATAACCAAGATGCTCATTTTTCTTGGTTATGTCTAAATACAACAAGGAACTAATGTTTCCTTTGGGCTTTTTTACCAATAATTGTATAAGAGGTTAATCTAGTTTTTCAATTTTGCTACATAAATGGCCTAATCAAGCAATTCCAAAGAAAAGGTATAGGTACACATCCAATGGAAGATTCAATGGATAATTTTGATTCGTTAAATATTTTTATTTATTCACAGGCACCAAAGAGTGAGCAGTTAAAGATTGCTCCATGGCATGCAGAGGCAGATTATACAGAGTGGTTCAACCACAATGATGCGTTGGTTCTCTAGCAACTAGAAGCCATGGGTTGTAGGGTTTTTGTCCAACCACCCTTGGACTGGTACATGCAAGAGAAGGTTCTGGAGGTCTATCGAAATCTCAAATGCCACCTGTCCAAGGCTGACCCTCTGAAGCACTACTTAGTGTCTTCCATTCAGAAGACAACACTAAAGGTCATAGTGGCTAAGCTACAAGAACGATTTGGATTTCCAACCTAGGGGAATGACATGTTCAAACCAAAAGCTAGCATTGAGGAAAAATATGAATTTCTCCATCAGTTCATAGGTGAGAGCAACAATGGCCAACTACAGAACGAAGGCCTATACTTTCTGAACCTCCAGCTAGAGCATAGGGTGATGGCAAGGATGATTATTACTAACATCCTACCATCAACCCATACCACTTAATGTTTTCATCTTTGCACTCGGTGTGATGAAGGCACTGAAGTATGAGAAGGAGGTAAATTTTTCCTATCTCCCAATTAGGTACCTTGTCTACCATTATAATGATGGTGCTTTGAAGCTATGTTTTCCCTTCCTCATCTTGAAAATTCCATAAGAGTGTGGTGTTCTTAAGTTGTAAACAGGAACAAAGGTACATCATTCTATTCTAAAGAAAGACACCTTCACCTAGTCATTAAGAATCTATACCAAAGTTGGTCCATTCATCTAGGAGTCCCAAGAGCCTGGCTCCTCTTTAGCACCTAAATCTAGTGAGCTTCATGGCTTTTGTAAGGAAGTCCAATTGCAACTTCATGAGGTTCACTCTGCCCAGTAAGGAATCCTTTTTATTCTATAGCAGGTCAGCTCTACGATTAGTGCTCTAGATAAGAGGGTGATGGACATTGAAAAGCATGTCCACCCTCAAATCCACAATGATGATGAAGGAGGGAAATGCTCCTAGTTTGAGGAGGACATGGACATGGAAGCAGGCTCGGAGGCTTGATACAGCCTCAAAATTATGATCTTTTGCTTTTTGAACTTTGTGTTTTAATGGCCACTTTTGTTCTTGTTCATGACCACCTTTTAATGTTAAGATTGTTTCCAACTAGATATGCTATGTTATGTTATGTTTTAATTTATATCGTTATTGTATCTCTCTTGTATCAGGGGGTTATGTTTTGTTTCTGCCTGTTATGACTAGGCACTGGCCATAGGCTAGTTGAGGGTTGTGTAAAACCCTGTAAATTATTTAATTTTTTCTAGTATAGATAAATTATTTTTATTGAAGATCATCGATTTTTGCTACATAAATCAATATGAACTAATGACATTTATTTCTGGTTATCATAGGTAATCGGGGCAATGATGCAAATTGATACATACAGCATCGATCCACATAGTAATAGTAATGAGGATTGATATCTTGAATTTCTAAGAGTAAGACCAAGAAGAACAATTTGGATATCGATTAAAGTAAAGGTAGGCGACTTGCAGAGATAATCGTGGAAGATTGAGGCTGCAATGGAAATCAATAAACCATGCATCAATGGACATCAATACTTATGACAAGGATCTATTATCCTACATTTGATTTTAAAATATTCTTATGGTATAAATACATGCCCCGATTCGTGCTAAGGGGAAGATAGACAAAGAGAGAGAAATATAGACACAAAGAATTAATACCCGAGCAAACCCATGTCAAGTTAAAGTCTAATTTTCTTTGAAGTTATTAAGTGAGGATTTGTTGAGCCTTGTGGCAACTATAGACCATTAGAGTTCACTGTTGGGCTGTTGAGGTTGTTACATTGTTAAGATAGCAAGGTAAAATCACATATTCGTCAATATTCATGCATGTATCTATGACTTTAATTTGATTTAATCATAAATCATCATTCTTGAACTTGTGATTAGAAGTTAGGATGAAGGTGCATGTTTTTACTTATGAGTGATAGCCATAAGTGTGGACTTTGTTTGGATTCAATTTTGACCATTTATTGTCTTGATGATCTTTTGACTTTGGAACTATTCCTCCATAGGATACAACTTGCAAGTTAGTCATAGACGAGATGACAATCTCTAGAATGAAGAAAAGATAATTATTAAAGGTATCCAACACTAAATTTTTCCTAGCTCATCCCTCCACACACTGGGCAACCTACAGAGATTATGTGGGATTTGGGATTTAAGCTCACATGTCAAGCATCCCAATTCCACACATTGGGTAGTGATGAGACATGATTCACATAAGCCGCGATATCGCATCCCATGCGATATCGCGTCGTCCCCTACGATATCGCATACGCGATATCGCGGTCCGCTGCCAAGTATATAAATAAGAGGCGGCTCTCCCTTTTTTCCTCATCCTGGGCTAGAAGTAGGGAAACTCTGGCAGTTTGATCACTCCAGAGATAGAATATTTTCCATGTGCCTACAGTAGGAGTCCTAAAGTGAATGGACCTTTATTCGAGCAACATTGTACGTGAACACAAGTTGTGTACAGCAATAAAGATAAACTTCCTGGATAAACCTTGCAGTGCATGGAATAGGATTTTATTTATTATTTTCTCTCTCACCCTTAAACTCCTAGAATGCGGTATGAGTACGACTTTATTACGAGCATCTAAGGATGTGTACGGTTAGTCAAGGAATCGGCTGCTCATCGCAATGCGGTATGAGTACAACTTGATTACGAGCATCTAGTGTGACTATTTGGTAACCCAGTGGCGTATCCAGGATCTACGCTTGGTAATCCCAGTGGTAGTCATGCACCAAGATGTGTACGGTTAGTCAAGGAATTGGCTGCTCATCGCACTTAGGCTAGATTAGCTTTCTCAACCCTTTCCTCCTAGTTAAGTGCCTCAGTACGACCACTTCAAGCATGTGCGTTATGCGCGGTGATCCCAGCAACGATTAGCGTTTGGTAGCCGCAGTTGCATCAATTCAGGGTGTGTACGGTAAGTGGGAATGGATGCTGACGCTAGGTAATTTAGACTTAGTTCATTAGTTAGAGTTAGTTAGTTTCTCCAACCCTTCACCTTGATAGCATAGGAGATAAAACATAAAAGACTATAAAAATCATATACCTCGGACTTACTTAACCATACACCGTGACAACTACAAGTAAGTCTGGGAAGACAACGAATGATTAACCCCAAGTGTTCCATGGGGCGTGTAGGCACTTAGTCTGTGAAGTTCGATCGAATCGTGCGTGCTACGCTCATTTCGTATGGTTGAGTGTAGGGGTACCTCACCACTCATCATTGGCACCATTGCCAGGGACTAAGTGTTTGTGTGCTGAATAGAACATAAAGGATATCACTCTCATCGTTGGGAGCCTAAACGAACCTTCGGGTTCATTAATTAAACAAGAATTTATATAACAGTAATTAGCACACCGATAAGACACTATGTCTTCTTCTTCTTCTCATAAGAGCAACTCACCACCTAAGGACCATACACGAGACAGTTGGCAACATAAAACACATAGCTGAAATCAGCCAAGTCCTAAACAATACAAGATACTTTATACTCATCCCAATGAGTATATTCCAAACTTTACCTTTATCCTCCATTAAGACGAACAGCTGCGATGGAGAGATTTGCAAGGTAACATCGTGTTACCCCCAGATTGATCAGTTTCTAACATGCTTTTCCGTGCTTTGCCACAAATTTGCATGACAGAATTATATGCAGAATACATTGCAGAAGACTTTGATTCAAGGGATTACTATCCCACAGAAGCACAACGTATGAGGGACTCAAGGCAAGAGAGCCAACATACACTATCGAAGGGCAAAGAGGTCCCACATGTCCTTGGTGAAACTAGAGATGGTGAACCACTTATAACTGGTTTGCTATCAAGAGATGTGCCTCCTCTTAATGAAAGTGAGGAGGTAGGGTATCAGAACCTATGATCAACGATACATATCCTTGGTTCTGATGCCCATGAACACCAACTGTTCACAGAAGGAACAACACATGACAAGGACGTGCACTTAGATCTTCACCATGATCTTGGCCGTAGCAGCCAAAGAGAAGGTAAGAAACATCATCATGGTGATGGTTCCCCTTCTTCTTCCCCTTCTTCACATCACTCACCCTCTCCTTCCACATTTGGGTGTAGCCATCATGAACACAACGAAGAGGATAAAGGTAGACAAAATGAGAAACCTCGACAAGAAAGTCGAGAGAGAGGACAAGGGCAAGGACGTAGGGAAAGTAGGGAACGACGAAGACATGATAGGCATCATGAAAGAGATGATCATGACGAGCCCCTACTTGCAACCCAAAGTGTGCTTAACATAATCGAGGCTGTTAGAATTCCAACAAGGCATTTAAAAGATAGTCGGATCAAACGTTTAGACATGAACAACATCCCACAATTTGAAGGGGGATACAACGCTGATTTGCAGCATCATTTACAGGCATTCCACGATGCATGTGCCTTGTAGAATATAGAAAATGAATGGCAAAAACTTAAGTTGTTTCCCAGGACACTCACCAAGGAAGCAAAGAGCTGGTACCGGTCCTTAGAACTGGAAACCATCAGGAGGTGGAGTATGATGTTAGAACTATTCAACGATAAGTATCAGACGTACTCTAGAGTGTCCAATTTGTGTAAGCAGATCCAAGGATGGAAGCAGGGTATTCATGAACCCTTGGATGTTGCCATGGCCCGCTACTACACATTATTACATCGTTGCCTGGGCCATGGTTATGCTCAGCGAGATCAACTTCGCCACATCGTGGATGGGCTATGGCATGAAACTAGAAGAACCCTTGGGACTTATGCCTAAGGGAGAGTCTCACAACTTAGAGCCCATGAGGTACAGTGCTTGTTGAAGCAAGTAGCAAAAGAAGAAGGTGAGCTATAAAAAAGGGAAAGTGCGGAAGAATACAACCATGATCCCTCTCTCCGGATGAAGGGAGTAAAATTTTGTGATGAAGAGGATGAGTCACCAATCGAAGAGTTGGTGAACAGGAAAACCTTGTCGATTCAAAAATTAACAACAGAAATAGTGGCTAAGGTAGATGACGTATGGAGTTCCTTAGACTCTAAAATTGAAGCTGTTTTAAAAATTGTAGAAGAGCCTAAGGTAGAACAAAGTAGTAACAAAGGTAAGACAAAGTGGAGAGATTTAGGCCTTGCACATAACAAAGGTAAGGGGAAAATCACTAACTCCGATGTGGTTGTGGATTCAGACACAGACGATGACGGTGGATGTGAGATTTGCTACTATGACAATCCTAAGGGATGTTGCCCAACCATCTCACATCTATAAGAGTCTGGGGTGTATGCACTTAATCCAAGACTTAATCAATAGCAAACACCCCGTAGGTTACCTTATCCCCAAGGTAACCCAAAGCAGTTCCACCAACCATTAACATATTATCCAAGTGGAACTCCACCACAACCCATCAGACAGCATCAGTAGTGGAAATACCCACAGTCATGGGGGATGCCATCGCAGAAACATCAATACCCTTATCGGTAGCCTAACCCTTATGGATATTATGTGTAGCAGCAGCCGATTTCTCCAAGTGACTCTATGAGTCACACAACTCCCCACCATCACTACCAAGTTCGGGAGTACTTCAGAAGGACTCCTTCTCCTCCGGGAGACACTCCATACCCACACCATCCTCCAAATCCATCCGCACCTCTTCCACAAGTAGTTCCCATAACACCTCCTGCTCCAACAATGCAAGGGGAACTTCCTACTCAACCGCAGCAATGTCACGCTTCGAGAGCTATAAATATTCAACCTGCTGCTGGTTCTGACAACTGTAAAAAGAGAAGACCCTTCTTCAAAACCAAAAGCCCAGACAAACTCTCGCAACAACAAGCGGTTGAGCCCATGTACACTCCTTCACCATCTAACACTTTGGAGCATCCTTCAGTCCAACAGAGCTTAACGCATACGGTTATGTTGACGCATACTGTAACCAACTGGATCAAGGTAGGCCACCTTCCTAGGAAACTAACTGATCTTGGAAGTCCCTTAATCTACCTTCAACTCGCCGGAAATGAACCACATAGGGCTCTTCTTGACTCAGGTTCCGGAGTCAACTTAATTTCACAAGAGATGTATCACGCCTGGAACCTGCCCCAACTTAAGAAGAGCAACATTCAACTAGAGCTGGCAAACCAGTCTATCACCATTCCCTTGGGATTGGTGGAGGACATCAATACCACTGTGTGT
>MNCI01020108.1:414832-515066 GCA_015680685.1 Gnetum montanum | reverse complement strand
CTTTTCTTGGAAATATCTAAGATAAATATTTATGGAAAGATTGAGAAGAGGAAAGTTCCATGCATCACATACAGTGATTCATCGGGTGATGACATAGAGGAAATGCCTCCATGCAGTAGGTGTGCCCTTGAAACTTTGAAACAAAGATGCCTGTATGTAGCAACCACACAACCAGTAGTAGATACCCCGTGGTTGATAGCTACTGGAAGGAGCAACAAAATATGCATGGAACGAACCAAGGAGACAAACCATGCCAATAATGAAGGCATAGACATGTTGGAATATGAACGTCACCAACTCCCACCCCTCAACCTAAGATCATCAATCGGGAGGAGTTGGGTACTTCTATGAAATTCAAATAGACGTTCATTATTTTGGATCTCCCCCTTGCAATTCAGTCATGGGAGAGATGGCCACATATGCTAATCATTAGACATGTTGGATTCTTTTTACATTTTTTTTTACACATTTTTGTTTTACACGTTTTTGTTTTACAAATTTCCTTAACTTTTCTAGTTTTTGTTTTTCAACTTTCTTTAACTTTTCTTGTTTTTTGTTTTACAACATCGTTATACTTTTCCATTTTTTGTGTGTGTGTGTGATCCACCTTGTAAGTTTGTCACCTAATAAGTGTTCTGAATGATGGTATGAACTATTTTCATGTTGATTGCTCATGTTTGGTTTTTACTTTTAAGTCACAATGTTGATACTAAGGTGTGTTTCTTTTGATATGGTAGGCAATGAGACCACTTCATCCATCCATCCACTAGTTTTTATGGTCTCTCTCAGCTTGGAAATGTACAGTTCCCTTCTAATAAGAACTTAAATGAATCGGTGACTGGGCATTTCTCAAACTAAGGAAGGACTCAAGGTTTGAAAAGGGTGTGACTTCAAGGGAACTTGATGCGTTTGTGTTGCCCATTCTCTTGGGTGCTTGGATGTTTTCTTCTTGAGTTTTGTTGCCGTTCTGATGTTACCCAATTATCAGAAGCTGAGACAATAAAAATAACAAGTCTTTGCATGGTGTGGTTCTCACGCATAAAAACAAAAAACAAAAAAAAAAGAGAAAAGAAAAGAAAAAGTGAGAATTCAAAGCACACCCCTTAGACGAAATAATCTCTTGGGCTACAAGCACTGGTTATGGAACCAAAAGTGTTCCCTCTAACTAAGGCCCTTCTCGCTTCCCATTCTCTCCTTTGTTTCATCAGAATGGTGGTGACTCTTAGGGAAGATATCCTTGTTATCCAAGTGGATGGTTTAGCTGAATGCATTGATGCGAAGTCATTGGATGTGGTTGGTTTGAGGCCGGACTTGAAATGGGATTTGCTAAGTCACATTAATCATGAAACACACAAGGGGCTGTACATCACCTTGTTCTTGGGATTCCATTCCATCCTCTTCTCTCCACCCTTCTCTCCATTGTTCACCTCATTGCCGATTGTATCATTAGTGTATATTTTGGTAGATGCATTGTTTTCTTTTTGATAACTTCTTGTGGTTAAGACTTTAACTCTTGTTCCAATTGACATTCCCGGAGCCTACGAACTCTTTGAATGTGGGTTTGTCAGGGCATTAAAGGGCATGAGCCTACTTTGGGGAGGACCCACTGACATTCCTATTTGGAGCATTAGTTAAATTCTTTCCCTTAACATTTTGCAATTAATTTTATTTTGTTCATTTCCATCTTGGCATTCATTTCATTGATGTCATAGTTGTCCCTTTTTATCTATCTTTCTTACTCCTTTTCTTTCTCCATTCTAACGCTACTGGAGGTTCGTGATTAGTCATGGGGGTATGGGGCTTGATTTTTTTGATTTTCTCCTAACCTCAAATTTTTTGATTTTCTTCCTAACCCCTACACCTTCGGTAGTCATCATTATTATATCTTTCAAATCCACAATCAACCATACCACAACCTAGCCAATGAACTTACACCAAAGCCAGGTATCAGTTACATGATGATTCATTTACCCTTGCTAATACAAGATTGTGTTGTGTGTGCAGATGGCAATCATACAACAACGAACTGGATCTGGAAGGAACGCTTGGAATGGAGCAGTGCTGAAAGCAGTTATGCAAGGAGCAAGATCGATGACGTGCTTATGGATGGACAACGAAAGGCGCAATCTTGGTGTTGGCAGCAGCAAGACTTCTTCTCTCTTCTTCTCTCCTCTTCTCTCTTCTCTTTTCTCTCAGCTGCCAAATGAGGCCTAATGTCAATGTAATAAGGTGTTCACCCTTGTTGTCATGAACACTAGTTTTGTCAAGTCTTGTAATGATGATCTATTCACATGTCATCCCATTAGTTCCATTCCCCTTAATAATCCCATACCTTCCCAATATTTTGTAAGGAACTCGAGGACGAGTTTTCATTCAGTTATGGGGGTATGATGAGACGCGATTCACATGAGCCGCAACATCGCGTATGCAATATCGCTATCCGTCGCTAAGTTTATAAATAAGAGGCGGCTCTCCCTTGTTTCCTCATCCTGGGCTAGAAGTAGGAAAACTTTGGCAGTTTGATCACTCCAGAGATAGAATGTTTTCCATGTGCCCGCAGTAGGAGTCCTAAAGTGAACAGATCTTTATTCAAGCAACATTGTACCTGAATACAAGTTGTGTACAGCAATAAAGACAAACTTCCTGGATAAAAATTGCAGTGCATGGAATAGGATTTTATTTATTGTTTTCTCTCTCACCCTTAAACTCCTAGAATGCGGTATGAGTACGACTTTATTACGAGCATCTAAGGATGTGTACGGTTAGTCAAGGAATCGGCTGCTCATCGCAATGCGGTATGAGTACAACTTGATTACGAGCATCTAGTGTGACTATTTGGTAACCCAGTGGCGTATCCAGGATCTACGCTTGGTAATCCCAGTGGTAGTCATGCACCAAGATGTGTACGGTTAGTCAAGGAATTGGCTGCTCATCGCACTTAGGCTAGATTAGCTTTCTCAACCCTTTCCTCCTAGTTAAGTGCCTCAGTATGACCACTTCGAGCACGTGCGTTACGCGCGGTGATCCCAGCAACGATTAGCGTTTGGTAGCCACAGTTGCATCGGTTAAGAGTGTGTACGGTAAGTGGAAACAGATGCTGACGCTAGGTAATTTAGACTTAGTTCATTAGTTAGAGTTAGTTAGTTTCTCCAACCCTTCACCTCGATAGCATAGGAGATAAAACATAAAAGACTATAAAAATCATATACCTCAGACTTACTTAACCATACACCATGAAAACTACAAGTAAGTCTGGGAAGACAACGAATGATTAAACCCAAGTGTTCCATGGGGCGTGTAGGCACTTAGTCTACAGAGTTCGACCGGATCATGTGTGCTACGTTTGTTTCGTATGGTTGAGTGTAGGGGTACCTCGCCACTCGTCAGGTAGCTTGTGGGAGCAACATATGAGGGCAAGAAATTAACTAAAATTGCTCATACACTACAAGAAAGTATCCAAAACAGTTGCAGAATTTGCCAAAAATTCTATCAGCAATCATGGTAGAATTAATCAGCAAAAAACCAAGACCTATAGCCTATTTAAACAAGAATTTTCTTCATTGCAAGGACTTCTAGATCATTTTTGTATCGATCAAACTTGAGATTTTTGGAGTAGTTCAGGTAGCCAAAAGTTCATAGCTATTTGTCCCCAACGCAAACCATTTGGAGAAGACTAGACCTATTGCAAGCAAAATCTAAGAGCAAATTGATTAAAGAAGAACAAACACAAATCTGGTAGTAGCACACACCCTACTAGCTACATCAAACGTCAAACTTATTTCTATGTTCTTAGGTTTTTGCAACCCACAATCTATATTTTCTAAACCTTTGTTTTTATAGTGCATTGATACAAAGTTGCAGTTTTCTTTATTTTGGTACATTATATCATTTATTTCTCTACTCTCATTCTTGGATCTTGTGCTTGAACGACCATTGCACACATTTTGTTTATCTTTATTTTCTAATTGGTAACAAATTTATAAGTCCCTGGGTGATCGACAAGACTATCCAGGGTGCTCCGAATTTATTTTTTAAGGCTTGTGGATCTAGGAGTCAAAACTTTTTTGTGTTGAAATTTTTGGATCTCCAGCACTGAATTTTTCAGGCACCACAAGTTCCCAGAGATATAGGATGTTTAATCCATCAACAAGATCCTATACCATATTAACCCTCTTGGCCACTAGCAAGTGGCTAAGAATCATGCTATCAACTTCAAGAAGCTATCTCCATAGTTGTTGTACCTTATCAAGGGAATCAAGACCCCTGAAAGATACTTTATCATTGTCATTAATATTCTCTAGTTTAGGAGTTACATCATGTGCCTTGTCATGCATATGCTCCTCCCTGTCATCAAGAGGGACAAAGTTTGTAGAAGCCTCACCAAAGATGTGACTTCCCTTGCTTTTTTTCTTTTGTGCTATGGCTTCCTAATAATGAACCATGAACCACCACCAAACCTACAACACAAACCTATGTCTTTGATACCAAGTGTAATGTTGTTACCCTTAGAAAACACTACTCAGTACTACCTAAGAGTCTCGACCACAACACTATGAGAGGGTGGACTCAATGTGGACTACGCCTTAATACCTATCACCCTGTATTACCGCATAGCACACAACCTATTAGCCAATGGTTAGACCTGTTAGTAAGGTCATAAACATTAGAAACGCAACCATACCAACCAAGCATACACGTACACACAAACACACAGCACACAAACTCCTCTAAAAGGACTACAATATGTTCTTATACTAATGCATCTAGTTCTAAGCCCAACTCCGAAGAGAGGACGATGACCTAAGTAAGCTTCTCCACAAGCCTACATATCCTTGTGACATGGTTCACAAGGAGTTAAGGCCCATGTAGTTCTAAATGATAGTTAAAATAGCTTGGAACCCCCAGGGATCTCCACGCTCCTCTAATCCCTGTTTCAAAGAGAAATAACCTTTGATCCACCAACAAGGCATGTTTTCCTACACCCATTGTTACCACAATTATGATTATTTTTTATGGCAACATATAATCATTACATACACATAATAAATTGTGTGAAAAACTTCATCTCTTGACCATAGTTTATGATAATAATTATTTGTTTTCCATGAAAAAATTCATCTTTTGGCCAATACATACCCATCATAATTCCAATGAAAAAGTTCATCCTTTAGCACAACATTATGATGATAATTATTTATTTTCTGTAAGGAAGTTGGCCTCTTAGCCAAAACATTATGATGATAATGATTAAACTTAAACTAGTTTATCTATATATTTATAATTTAGATAATAGAATCTTTTCCCTTTATGAGAAATTAAATAGATTGAGTATGAAAAAAGTTTGTATAATATAGGATGAGAATTTTGAAAAATATAATTTAACATTACACAATAAAGCCCTAAAGGGTTATGGATAAAGCATAACTTACTGTTACAAGAAGGAGACCTCTGCAGGGTTATGAAATTGAAACTAAAACTAAAGTTTTACTTGATGTTGCCCATTGACATTGAACTTATGATGTATCTTATAGATAAAATATAATTTAATGTTAGGATTGAGCCTTTTCGTATGATTGGAAGTTGGCATCTCAACCAAAAACATTTTTTACCTAAAAAATTTATAATCTTTATTTGGCCGAGAGGCCATTACCAGTCATAATTCAATAACGCTAATTTTGTCCATAATGATAATGCTAAGTAACATTGACTTTCCCACAGGCCATTTTGGTAACGCCAACTTTATGCATAACGCTGACGTGTTATGAAAGGTTATGTCGTGTTATGAAAGGTTACGTCCCTTGCAAAACAAAAATACAGATCATGCTAGGTGATAGAACGTGAAAATAGTGCACGGAGCAGGAGGAGGAGGAGGGCTCGAGTTCTGCACAGATGCAGATCCAGCATTCTGGCCAAAGACAGAAATGATGCGCAGATCGGGGCGCCGAACAGGATCGGAGCGCACTTTCCTCCAGCCAGAAAACAGTCAAGGCAAAAACTCATAACCCCAGAAGCATTTCTTTCATGGTTGCAGACAAATATCGTCTTTGTGAGAGGGTCCTAAGCTCATCAGCAACACATCCAACACACTCCCTGTTTCAAGCTCTTCTCCTCACAACAACAAATTCGGCCGAGGGTGAGAGCATACACTAATTGATGGAAATTTGTTTTTCAGAAAATCCATTCTTAGGAAAAATAAGATACAGAACTCTTGTTCTTCGTCTAGAAGGCATGAAAATTTGGGTTTTTAAATTTTGTTTTTCGTCCAAAAGTCGTGAAATTTTTTACTCAAACAACTTTTTACTTGTAAACAAATAAGATTCTCTTGGCCAATTTATAGATATATATTATAAATATATAACTAAGCTAGGGGATAAACAAAGTAAAGTAAAACTCACCCTACCTCTAAGCTAAGGGCATTCTTTGTATTTATATTTCATCGTTTACATGAATGGGCCCACGGTGTCCCTTAACCTTAGAAGTGTTGAGACGAGAAAAATATGTATGACCCTGAAAAAGAAACAATTAATTAAAGGTGCTGCTAAATCCTAAGGCAATAGCGAGTTGCCAGAAATCTACCTAGAGCAAGTGGTTGCGGTTATCTCAAGGGAAAATTGATATTCTGGACTGCTACGAGGAAGGAAAGAAGTTTTAAATGCCTAACCAAAGAGCGAGGACTCAGCTGCAGAGTTGAAAATTCTGGGTCAAAGGCTCAGCAAAAGTAGGAGGACTGTCGCTGGAGGAGCCGTTGATCCAGAGACTTATTTCAGCCATTTTTGTACCGCTAGCAAAGTCTTTTTCCACCTTCATGAACAGTTAATCGCATGAGACTCTGTATGGCGTACTTGGCTCTTTTAGTTACTCTTCTGTGACTAAAGACGCGCATTGGATCAACTAAATAATGATTGTGAAAGCACGCTAACTTATTAGTCATATCCTATCAAAAAACTAAGTAGTTATAAACTTGGAAATTTTATTAAAAAGCTAGGTCGTTATAAACTTGGAAATTTTATTAAAAAGCTAGGAAAGTCAAAGCTGAAACCAGGCAAGTTTGGCCATATAATTGGAATATAGAGGTGGCACAAGGACCTTAGAGTGTCTGATTTGTTCTTTATTATTATTTGTGCATTTGGATTAGTATTGTACAGTATTTTCTGTACAACAGCTGGGTCATGCAAAGTGCTACGAACAAGGATTAAAATGGGTGTCCTTCCCATCATGCTAAATACAATATTGTTGACTACCATCTTGTACTAGATGACTGAAAACTGGAACTCGTCTGTACTAGAAAGTCTAATTCCTTGTTTTAGAAGCGGAGGATATCATTGCAGAAAATAATATATAAATGGTATCTGGATAGTATAAATATAAGCAGACATGTCCCTTCTTGGTGCTAATAATATTTTGTATTCTGTTGTGCATTTTGAGCATTCGTTTGCAGAGCAATGGCAGCAGGAGTTCCAATTATCAATGGATTTGCGCTGGCGTGGTGTCTTCTTCTTTTCTTGCAATTGAACATTGACTGTCTGCATGTTCTAGCACAGTCAGGTACGTTAAATTGTGTGTGAATCCACAGTTAAGCCACTCCACTGCAAATTAAATTCAGTGATTGAAATCTGCAAGTGAGTTTCCATGGTCTGCGCAATGTAAACCTTTGTTTTGTGTTTTAGCTTTTAACCAGTGGCTCTGATTTCTTTCGGATTTCCTTGTGGGTTTTATGACACTCCCTGCAAGAAAGCCAACACCCACAAGTTTCCGTGCATCAGAGAACCTCATTAGCATTGACCAATGTTCAATCACTGCAATTCATATTCCACAGATTACCTATTAAGGGAAAAAAGCAACTTCGATTTGAACCGAAGCAATTGACATATATTATTTGTTCATTGTCGAGTACAGTTTATATTTCGTTTCAGCATTGAAAACTTTCAAAAATCAGAAACGTTCAGATCAGTGCTCTAAAGTCTAAACAACCCAACTGCTTGCTTTTATAGTTCAATGGTACTTTTCCATGGTAAAAAATGATGGGTTTTTTGCACAGGGTTCTTAAATCTAGACTGTGGAGGAAGCAGAGCTTACGAAGACTCGAATGGGTTTCAGTGGACACCGGATGATGATCAATATGTGAAAGGCGGTGAGCCTGCCAAAATCAGAACCGCCATTGCTGCAAATCTGAGAACAGATTGTCTGCAGACGGTCCGAGCATTTCCTCGAGGAATCAAAAACTGCTACACTTTTCCTGCCATTGAAGGTAATGAATACATGATCAGGGTCTCGTTTTTGTATGGCAACTACGATGGTGTTCAAAACCCACCTTCTTTTGCCTTCATAATTGATACCAGCCATTTGGGCACAATTCAGACTTCAATCACAGAGACTGTAACAAAAACATTCATAACCCAGGCCAGGTACAGCAATATCAGGGTGTGTTTGGGAAGAATTTCTAACAAAGGCATTCCCTTCATATCTGCTCTGGAGCTTCGCCCATTCTCATCTGAGGTTTATGGAGTCAACGTAGTACTGGAAGCGCTGTTTCAACTCAATTTTGGTGCTCCTTCTGTTCTTCGGTAAGATCTGAATAGGATTATTCTCTTAACCTTCTGAAATTGGGATTATTACATCGAATTTTGAATGCTGTTAAAAAATTCCAATTTTCGTTCTTTTAGCATTAGCGTGGTTAGATATTGTTAGTCTGGTAATTTTTTGTTTTTCAGCTGATATAGATCGGCAATTTTAAAACACAGGTTTAAAGTTGACCGTTGCATTTTAATAGTTACAAGCTAAATCGTGTTGAGTTTGTAATTAACCTTAAATAATATACTTAAACGCAATTCATCTATAATCGAACCTTGGTTGTCTAATTTGGTTATTAACTTGATGCTACCCTATGGTACGTTTTTGCCATCAGGGTACCACTAATTTGGACAAACTATAAATTCATTAGTATCATTTGATTGTGTGTGTGTGTGTATAGTAATCACCAAGTCGCTGCAACTTCAGCGGTGAAATTCATGCCGGTACCAATTTTATTACAAATGTGCTGAACTCCTTATAAGACCTGTTGGAAACTTGAGATATCAAATTGATATTCCATACAAGAATTCATTCAAAAACTTAAAAATTCCAAATTTTAGATCCATGCTCTTTACGGTTTCTACTTATCTTCTGCTCTAATGTCTAAAAATTCTACCATTTACACCTCTACTGTGAAGTAAATTGCAAAATGCATAATTTCAAATTTTGGTTGAACAAACAGGTACCCACATGACCCCTATGACAGGGTGTGGAAACCCATGACTGATGAGCGATACCCAACAGTGACAGCACCGGCCTACTTCAATTTGAATGGCAGTATGTATGGAGATCCACCTGCAAAACTTTTGATGACAGGCATGGCAAGCCCAGACAAGAAAAGCTCTCTCACTGTAACCTTAACAGCGGATCCACGGCCGTATAAGGTTCTGCTGTTCCTGCAGTTCTTTGAAATCAGAGAGTCATCCATTCTGGATTTCTGTGAATTTGATGTGCACGTCAATGGAGAAAACTCATGGTCAGTCATGGCAGATCCAGGCTACACCTTGAAGTTGGGGAAACAAGCAGATTTTAGGAAGGGCTCCATCAATATCACTTTGGTGCCCAATGCTGGTACAACTTTGGGTCCCATTCTCAATGCCTTGGACATGCTTCTTGCTATTCCGTATGGAGACTTCACTTATTCAGGAGATGGTTTGTATTGAAACTTTTCACCCACCCATACAGCATGCATTTCATTGCTTGATTTACAGAATTTCTTAGTTATAGAAATTTTGGTTGCAGAATTTCCTTTTTATGTTTGGCATAAAGCTCTGCAATCTCTTTTACTGTCTTAGCAGTGGTACCGTATATAATGCATTAGAATCAATTGTAGAATGAATCTCTCTTGTAAGTTATATGAGGTTTTTATTTTTATTTTTATTTTTGGATATGATGCAGTTGCAGCAGTGTATGAAATTCGAGATCATTTCAACCTAAATGAGTACTCGGGAGATCCGTGCATGCCCCCAGGTTTCAACTGGGATTGGGTCATCTGTGATTCATCTTTTTCAGTTGTCACAGTTGCTTCTCTGTAATCCAACTCTGCCATTCAAATTATCAATCTGTTTTTTGAAATCATTATATGCAACGAATCTAAAGTATGTGATCTGGTGGAGATTGCAGGGATTTATCGAACAAGAATTTGAACGGAACAATTCCTGACGCCGTGGCAAAGCTCTCTTTCCTGACCTCATTGTGAGTAGCCAGTACGATTTCAAATTTCGATAGGAACCAAGAGTTCCAATTATACACAAATGTATGCCCCTTTAGAAATTAAGCGTCTCAAATCAATTTCAGGAATATGGCAAACAACAATCTCAAAGGACCAATACCAGCTGCCTTGGAAAGGAATTCGCTGTTGTCTCAGCTGTAAGTATATGATTTCGATTTCAGTTTCAGTTTTGAAGTATGAATATTTAAAATTGTTAACGTTCCTATAATTTAAATCTATGCCCAATACCTTAAACACAACATGTCAATGTATTTGAATTTCACAATTTCATAGAGGCAAAGAATTAGCTTTATGTATTGTGTGACCGAAGACACTGCATGACATAATTCAGGAATCTGGCGAACAACAATCTGAGCGGGGAGATTCCAGCAGGGCTCTGTCATGATCGCATTCGGAGCAAGTAAACAAAAATTATTACCCAAATCGTTTAGATATACGTGTTCAAGAAACTTAGCCGTGTTGTTTATGCATTGATTGACCTGGTTCCATTGCTGTGCAGCTTTTCAGGGAATCCGTATCTGTCAACTGCTTCCTGCAAAAGAATTATGCCATGGCTGCCTAGGAAAATACAAGCATTACCATGTGCACAGGTTCCCAATACAAGGACACAGAACATGCTTCTCTTAATTCAAATGATGTTTTGCTTTATTGTAACAGTAATGCTTCTGGGTCTTCTTCTGGAATTCGCTCTGTCGTTTGAGAAATTTGAATATGATCTTTAAGCAAAAATTCATATCGAGCCTTTGGATCCATTGTACGGAATTCGGCCATGTCTGGTTGTAATTTATTATTTTATATAGATTATTCGAACTGAAACATCTGACAGATGCAAGATATACCATCCATGGATTGATATTCCAGGAGTGAAAAACCATACTAATTTTAAACCAAGCTTAAGGAACGTTACTGTTAGGCTTAGAGGATGAAGATTGACATTTGAAAGCTTAAAGAAGGTTACTATTAAGCTCAAAGGATGAAGGTTGATATTGAAATCAAGGAATATAAAAGAATAATCCAAGAGAAGACACCTAGAGCATCTGGTAAAAATTTGCATGAAAAAAACACTTCTGCTGGCATCAAAGATCTTCAACGCAAAAGCCTACTGGTATGTCTTGCCATGTCACTTTTGATCCAGGCATAATTGTGGATTAATCTTTCAAGAGTAATGCACATGCAGATTCTGTGTTTTCTCATTTGTCTCCTTTTTTCAATTCATTGAGACGTAAACATGGCACACAAGCAAAAGGTCTACTCCACTTCTTCCAGTTGGGCTAGGATAGTGGATCATTTCCTTGATGAGCTTTTGAATGGTGATTATATTAGAACCTTGTAAAAATTCCTTGTTTATCCTAAACTCTTTCTTCCCCAGTCTAATACATTATGCCAGTAGACATGATCATTTATGCTTGTTAATCAGGGTTGGAATACCGGGTGCGCAGCAACTTGAAAATGGGTTAGACTTTGGATTATCTAAAAACCCTTTTGGGTAGAGAAAACAGTATGACAATATTATATCCGGTACCGTTAATCCAAGCATATCCTAAAAATGAAGCTTGAATCTATCAGTTGAACAACCAGGGAGCCACGGATGTGCTGTGACACCACTGACACAACCAAAATACTGTAGAACCTATCAGTTGATCAGTCAAGGAGCTACGGATGATTTGTAACGCCAATGACACCACCAAAGTACCAAATAAAAATAATTATAGGTAAACTCAACATTTTCCCTTCAAACCCAAGAAACAAAAATGCCCAAAGTATTAAACCGATTCCCAAATAAAGCACTGATCACTGTTTCATTTCAAGGCAGCATTTTTTTTCTTTTTCTGTTTCTTTTTCTGATTTGTAACGGCACTACACGCATTCTAAGTTTTCAGACAAAGGAACAGTGCAGGAAAATCTAGAATTGTCGACTTACCATGAATGTGCAGGAATTGGAACAGGGTTCCCTCTTTTAAATCTCCCGTGGATCATGGCATGTGCATGTTTGTCGTAGAATAAAGGTAATGCAATGCTATGCTATACGATGAAACCATATGCGCCACCTCAATTTCTGACCTGCACTGCGCATTCAAAATTTGGGCGCCAACGCCACCACGTTTCCTGGGCGCATCTGCTGAGATTTCTCGGCTCTGGATTTTTGGTGCAGGGGTTTTCTAGCATTTGCAGCAGGGATTTTGGGCGGATTTTCGCATATTGTTTTTTGCACATTTGCAGCTGGTTTCCTACCTGTTGGCTCTTTCTTTTGCAGTTTAATTTGCGGATTTGCAGATGGATGGTTAACTCTTGGCCCTAATTTGCAGCCTAATTTAGCAGTGTTGATTGTAGTAGTGCATTTAAGGTAGCAATGGATTTGGCAGTGAGGATTTTAGGATTAAGTATATCTATCACTAAGGTTTTAACATTTGTTTGAGCTAAGACATGAGGGTTTTAACATTGATTTGAGCTTACATGGTAGGAAGAAAAGTTAGGGGTAGGCTTGACTGATTTATTAGTGAAGAGACTGAATCATCTACTAAAGATATTTGAAAATTTTATCATAGCATCATCACAAGGTACATAAAAAAAAATCTATAATGTAAAGGTTCTCAAAGAAATTCCACTTGCACAATGGAAGTATATGGTTAACACCACAATGGAAGTGGGAGTATATGGTTACCAAAATGGCATTGTTGGATGAAATCTATGAATAAAACAAAAAAATTCTTTACAGGGTATCAACCTTCAAAGAGAAGATTGAGGGGAAAAGTAGCCTAGTATTGCTTTAAAGGATAATGAACAAATTTTGTTGAAGTTTGTAAAACTTGAAGTCAAGGTGAAGAAAAATAAAAATAAATCTAATCTTGAAGAAATAGAGACAAAAACAGGCTTGTTGGACAAAATCCAAGATCTACTTGTTAGCAATTAAACAAAAGAAATTGGAATTTCTATCATGCTAAAAATACTTTAAGATCTACCAATTAACAATAGTTAACCAAACATAATTTCTATGATTGAACAAGAAACTAAATTAATAGGAAACCAAAATACCTTCACCCATAGACAAAAATTTGCGGAAGCAAAACTAAAGACAACATGTGAAGAAAGCTGAAAATTATCTTGTTTACCTCTAGTTGCTAAGGCCATAGCAAAATGGAAAAAGTAAGCTTTAGATGAATCTTTCAGCCTCTACCAATTCAACCTTAATACTACATATGATGAAATTTACAATCTTCAAAACTATCTCTTTATAACTACATATGGTATTCCTTCCATCAAGAAACCATTTCGTTTCAAACCGCCTCACTATCTCCACTAAGGAACATTACACAATATGGGAGTTGACATTGGTCAACTCCCTTCAACTGCTATTAATAGATGTTGTTCAGTTTTTCTTGTTCCTACCATCTACCTTTCTAAAACAAGGGGAGTGTAACTTTCTCACTTTTAACTACAACAAACATAGAAGATGGTTTTAATGTAGTCCTACATAAGACAGAATAAATAATTTTTCAAAAATATTAACCAAGAAGCTGCTTTTGATATTGAGAAGCTGCATAGTGTGTTTTTTAAGTCAAGTTTGGGAAGTGTTTTATAATTTTTAGCATGGTGGTGAAAAGGGGTGCCATTCACGAAGGATTAGTTGTGATCAATTTATCTAATGACAATATTGAGAAATCCACTTCTTTAATTAGGAAGGTTGGGCCGGTTTTAGATTTCATTTTTGCCTATAAGGAAATACAAATTTTGTGGTTAAGGGTATACATATAGCCACTAAAGTATATTTTAAAAACTAGAAGAATATAATAATACTTGCAACCTCTTATTTAACAAGGCAATGAGATAACTATTTAAGCCACCAATGATTAGCTAAAGAGGAATACATATGTATTTTAATATATCATTTTGGCTATATGTCTTGGGATATGCTTATAGTCATATTATTTTAGGTTGTAATACTTCCTTCCTATATAATAAGCATAGGTTTATTTAAAGCATTAAAACTTTTCTCAATTTTAAAAAATAATTTGATCACTTATGAAGTTATGAGGGGGTCTTGAACATAAATTTAGGAGATAATGTTCTTAATTCATATAATAGAATACCATATAATTTGAAAAATATACAATGAAGCAATTAATGGTATATATCATTAAAAGGGTTCATACAAAATTCAACAATGTTTAACTAATATTAAAAATGCATTTT
Organism: Gnetum montanum; assembly: GCA_015680685.1. NCBI lineage: Eukaryota > Viridiplantae > Streptophyta > Gnetopsida > Gnetales > Gnetaceae > Gnetum > Gnetum montanum. Next base: position 500,572 of record MNCI01020108.1, on the reverse strand, counting down.
GTTTTCGTGGAGCATATTTCCTTCTCCACATGTATTTAAGGAGATATGAATCATGTAACTCCCACCTTAAATCATTTTATGGAATGCTAGCTTTTACTACTCGCCATGTGCTTTCAATAATGCAATGAGTGATTCACCATCCTATGATCAAATTGAAGTTGATAAACCCATTCTAAATCATAAGTCTTCCACATATCACTATAAATAATAGAGCCAGACTTAATCCATTGATAAATAGTATTTATCAATGTTTCTTTAGACCTATTCTGAATAGCAAGAAAAACATATTGTTCGAGTCACACTCAATTTCTCCAAATACCCAATGATCTACTATAGATCTACCTCTATTATATTTTCTTTTTTTCAAACTTGGACTGATCTATCTCTACTATTTTTCCAAAACCCCCAATTTTTTGTGAATTTTTTAATAAAGCATTTGCACATACATTTCTACAAAAATTAAACCAATCCACTACGGTGTGTTTTGAAACTTGGTTTTGAACTTCTACATACTCATTAAAGCATACCAACTCCAATCATATATTATCATAAGCATTTTCTTTAATTCTAATTTTGATTTCATGAACCAAGTCCCAAAATGCATGTTTTCTTTTCTGTCACATCGAAGGCATACAAATATACATCCTTCTTTTTTTGAAGAAGCTTTTTGTTTTTTTATTACTATGCTACAATTTGAACATACTTTTTCTCTAAATAAAAGGCCTAATTCTTGATAAAAATCAATATAGTCTTCTAATTTTTTAATTCTTTAATATAGTCGTTCCCTTCCCATCATAGATGAAAGATCCTAAAATATAAATATCATTGTCAATAACAAATACATTAGTCTAGCTATTTAAAATTTCATAAAAAAATTAATAAATCATACAACTAGGTAAAACTCAATAAAAAAATACCATCTCAAATTGAAAATATTGGCAACCAAATTACTCTGATTGGTATACAAAATTGCAAAAAACAATAAAGTCTTATAAAAAAAACATGAAAAAGAATAATGTAAAATGATGCTAAACAATGCTTAGAATTAACCATATTGGTACATTCAACAAATTCTTATTAGTTTATGGAATTAATGTTCAATTTGAATTATGATAGCATGCATAATTTATCATTGCATAAGGAGGCAGGTGCTTACACTAGGTTTTGCTATCTTTTTTTTATAAGTGGTGCTGTGGGGTTACCAAAACCCAAAATAAGGTTTTTTACAATATTTCATCCCAAGATATATATAGTTAAATGTAAACTTTATAATTGCCAAATTAAGAGTTTTGGAGTAGCTAGTTGGATTTATTTGTGTTTATTTTTTGCCTAATTTGTTTAAAATTTCATTTCTTAAGGAAGTTTTTACCCCTATTTAGGACCTAATAAATGGAAAGAAAAGGAGAAGGAAATAGGGGGCAGATGACTTTTGCAAGACAAAATACAAATGAAAATGTGGCCTAGCCACAATGCACAGTCCAAGCACGTGGTAGTAGATGTAGCAGGAACATTGCACAATAACATTAAATTAATTTTCAATCTTACCCTACAAATTTTAAGAAAACAAAATGTACTAGTTGTTTCAATCTTACCCTACCTACACATTGTAGTCAGAAAATGCAAAATGCAATGATTACTCTACAAAATAAAAATTCTAAAACAAAATAAACATGCACTTGTGTACTTCAATGTACTTACAAAAATAGTGATGAATCAAAATAGCAAAGGAATTAGTAGTAAAATTTGCGGTAATTTATCATAACAGCATACAAACTTTTATTCTTTAGTAGCACACTTAAATAAAGAAGAAGTTTTTATTATCTCACGCCAAAATTATTATGGATATAAAGATTAAATTTGGAAAGAAGAAGAACACTAGTATAATAAGTAGTTAAAAGTAAGAAAGTATGCTCCCTCCATTTTAGAAAGGTAGATGGCAAGAACAAGAAAAACCAAACACAAGAACACAACATCGGTTAATAGCAATGAAAGAGAGTTGACCAATGTCATCTCTTGTATTGTGTAATGTTCCCCTACACTACTTCTATTACGAATGATATATGAGGTGGATGAAGACAAATCTACCTTTGTCTTGATTTTCTATAGATATTTCTACCTTGCTTTGTTATAATTTTATTCGTGTCTATGTCATATTTGGTCTTGTACCTATCCCCACAAAAATAAACTACCTTATCCCATTTTTAATTTTGGGTTTATTTTTGTAACCCGAACAATGTATAAGGAGCTAAAAGGGAGCATCTATGGCACCACATTCCTTTGAAGCATAATCTTGAGAGCCATCTCCCCTTCTTTATAAATTCTCCTTAAGCTTTAATTCTCTGAAGCTGTGCTACTACTAACAATCCAAGGGCCAATTTTCTACTGGGGTTTTTCACCTTGAAGGTTTTCCCCATGGTAACTCTATGTATTTTTAATTTCTATAGCATTCTTTAATATTGGTTTGGTGCAAGTGACTAGGAATAACATGATGGTAGTGGTGGTACCTATCTATAATTACCAACATTGAAAGAGTTGTTAGAGAAATTGCCAATGATGGTAAGAATGGGAAAAAAAACTATCATTATGGGTGATTAATCTTACATTCTCCTACTAATTGCTCATGTATGACAAAAATGAAAATTTTCTGTATCATGGCCATAGTTAATATGCTCATACTCAAGAAAAGAAATATCAATACTTGAATCATGATGATTATATCCATTAAGCTTGAATATTTTCTGTCATGAATTACAAAGCATGACACTTCTTAAGTGAGTACTTTATGAGCAATTTCCTTATGAATAGATATTCAAAAATTAGCTAAGGTCATATTTTAACCATACTAATGACCTAGGCCTTATGTGCATCAAAATATATGTCTTTATTATTATCCAAGAGATTTGTAATGATTTACAATTTGAGTAAGAAGCAAGTTATATATGGAATGAACTAATAAGTCCCATATGTTTTACATGATCCATGTACTATTTTGTTGACCAAGCTTTAGTTATGAAATCAGCAATCATCAATTTAGTGCTAATATGCTAAATATGAACTTTATGTTGCTTGAATCTATCCTTAATAACAAGGTACCTTATATTGATTTGCTTACTATGACCTTGTGATATATATATGCAGAATTATCACAATATATATTTATCGACCTTGTAATGGAATCAATAATTCCTAAGCCAATAGTAAAGTTTCTCAACCATAATGCATTTGATGTAGCTTCATGGCAAGTAATGAATTCTACCTCCATTGTAGACAGAGCAACTATTGTTTACATAGCACTCTTCCAAGATATGGCTCTTCTAGTGAATAGAAACACATCCAAAAGTTGATTTTCTAGAGTCTACATATCCCACAAAATCTAAATCTAAATATCCAACTACTTCAAAATGATTGGTATGCCTATATGTGAACTTGTAGTTCTTAGTTTCTTGCAAATACCTCATGACTCTTTTAGTAGCTTTCCAATGCTCGATGGCTGAACTACTTTGGTATTTACTAAGCATTCCTACATGATGAGCTGTGATATCGGGGCTGCGATATCGCATCTACGATATTGAATACACGATATCCGAGCCTTCCAAGCGATATCGGACATCTGATATTAGGGCCTGTCTTGTCGCCTATAAATAAGAGGCGGGCGCACTTGGTTTGGCAATAGTTGGTTAATTAGTCTTAATCCCTTACCCAAACTCTTGCCTTTTTCCCTTCTTAGAGTTAGAATTATTTTTGAGTGCCCGTAGTAGGAGTCATAAAGCAAACAGATCTTTATTCTAGCATTGTGTACCTAAGCACACCTTGTGGCCGGAAATAAAAACAAACTTTGTGATAAACCTTGCAGTATTCAAAATCGCTTATTTAATGTTATTTATAGTTATTTAATGCTTTCCTTAGTTAATTAATGTTCTCTCTCTCACCTTGTTAACTCCCCCAAGTAAGCACACTCAATACAACCACTTCAAGCATGCGTGGAACACTTGGTAACCTAGCAACGATTAGTATTTGGTAATCCCAGTAGTGTTGCACTAGTTCAGGATGTGTACTGCAAGTGGGAATGGATGCTAGTGTTAGGACTAGTTAGAGCATAGTTGATTAGTTAAATTAAATTGGTTACTTAATTAGTTCACTTATCCCTTTGTAGCACCAGGAGATAAAACATAAAAATATATAAAAATCATATACCTCAAGTTTACTTAACCATATCATCGCGCTATACAAGTAAGCTTGGGAAGACAACGATTGACTAACCCGTTCGGGTTCTATAAAGGTGCATAAGCACTTAGTCCTTGGAATTTGACCAGATCGTGCATGTACACTTGTATTTGTATGGTTGAGCATAGGGATACCTCGCCACTCATCATTGGTGACATTGCTGGGGACTTTGTTGTTTGTGCACTAGCTAGAACTTAGGAAATCGTCCCATCGTTGGAACGAACCCTTAGGGTTGGTTATCTTACAATTATTGAAATGAAAAGTATTGCACATTAAATAGACAATTATGTCTCCTTCTTCTTACGAGAGTGTTTCACAGCCTAGGTTCGACACAAGGAAAAATCAGAGGCGTAGTACACATGATAATCCGCCAGTCCACCAACAGTTTTGCGTGGTATACATTCATCCCAATGAGTATATACCAAAATTTACCTTTATCCTCCACCAAGATGAACAACTATGTTGGCATGATTTAGAAGGTAACATAGTGTTACCTCCCTCGCTCAGTCCCAAGAATGCTTCTTCATGCTCTCACATGAATTGGTATGCAGCACTTACAGGCAAAGTACATTGTGCATGATCACGACTCGAGAAAGTATCGACCCAAAGAGGTACAACGTTAAAGGGATCTACAACAGGAGAGACATTATGAATCCATGAAGGGGAAGTTGTCTTAGAATGTCCCATATGTCATAGATGAAAATGAGGGTGGTGAACCTGCCTCAGGAGGTCCCCCACACCATGATGTCCCTCCTGTTAACTTCGGTCAAGGGGTTGTGTATCAGAATCTTCACTCAACTATCCATAACCCAGATTCTGGTACCGACAGACAAAAAGGATTTGAAAAAGGAACATGAACACATGACAAAGATGGACATTCCGATCATAACCACGATTGAGGCCATGACCATCGAAGAGAAGGAAGCAGGCATCATCATGATGATGATCCTCCTTCTTCTTCACCTTCATCTTATCCTTCACCCTCTCCTTTAGGATTTGGACGTAGTCGCAAGGAAAAAGACCCTGAGGATAATGGTAAGCGAAACAAGAATCATAGACAAAGTAGCTGAGAAAGGGGATGAGGGCATTCTAGAGAAACTCATCATGAGAGGAGGGAGAGGAAGGAACAACATAGGCATCATAGACACCATAGATAGTATGATCATGATGAACCCCTACTCACTACCTGAAGTATGCTAGATATAACTGAGGTTGTTAGAATCCTAATGAGGCACCAAAGAGATAGTAGGATCAAAATATTGGACATGAACAATATCCCATGATTTGAAGGGGGATACAATGCTGATCCTCAAAATCATTTGCAAGCATTTCACGATGCATGTGCCTTGCAAAACATAGAAAACGAGTGGCAAAAACTCAAGTTGTTTCCATGGACATTGATCAAGGAAGCGGAGAGCTAGTACCGGTCCTTAGAACCAGAATCCATTCACCGATGGAGTACCATGTTAGAATAATTCAATAATAAGTATCAAACGTACTCCCAAGTGTCCAACTTGCGAAAGCAAATCCAAGGATGGAAACAAGAAGGACAAGAACCCTTGGATGCTGCCATGGGTCAATATTATGCACTATTACATTGTTGCCCAAGCCATGGTTACTCGCAAAGAAAATAACTATGCCATCTTGTAGATGGGCTTAGGCACGAAACGTGAAGAACCTTTGGGACTTATGCCCAAGGAAGGCTATCTGAGCTTAGGGTCCATCAAGTACAAAGATTGTTGGAGCAAGTTGCTAAAGAGGAAAGTGAGTTAAGGAAAAGAGAGAGCGTGGAATAATATAACAGAGATTCTTCCCTCTGAAAGAAGGGAGTTAGATTTTGTGAGGATGAAGAAGAGTCACCACTTGAAGAGATGGTGAATAGGAAAACCTTGTCCATTCAAAAACTTGCATCAGAAGTATCGAAAAAGGTGAACCAAATGTGGGACTCCCTAGATAATAGATTTCAAATAGTTCTCAAAATAGTAGAGGAGTCTAGAGAGGAAGGTAGTGATCGAGAAAGGAGAAAAAAGAGAGAAGCTGAATATGCATGTAACAAAGGTAAGGGCAAAGTTGCCATCATCGAAGAGGTTGTGGATCTAGATACAGACAATGAGAATGGATGTGAGATATGCCAATATGACCATCCTAAGAGATGTTGCCCTATAATCTCAAATCTGCATGAGTCTAGGGTGTATGCACTCAACCCATGATTAAACAGAAGGAAAACACCCTGAAGGTTACCTTATCCCCAAGGTAACCCAAGGTAGTTCCACCAACCCTTGTTGTATTATACAAGTAGAACTCCACCACAACCAAATGAGCAGTATCAACAATGGCAACACCCACAATCATGGGGAATGCCACCACCACATCAACAGTATCCTTACCATCAACTTGACCTGTATGGATACTACATGCGGCAACCAATCTCTCCATGTGACTGTCCTAGTCACATTGCTCCCCAAACTCACTACTAAACCCATGAGTATTACAAAACTTCTTCTCCTAGGGCACATGTTCCACAAACATACTATTCTTCTCATCTAGCTACATCTCTTCCACCCTTAACTCCATTACCACCTACTCTAGCCATGCAGGGTGAGCTCCCTACCCAACCGCAACAACATAATGCTACAAGGGTTGTTAATCCTCATCCTACTATTGGTTCAGACAATCGCACAAAGAAGACACCTTTATTTAGGACCAACAGTCCAACCAATTCCTTGTAGTAACAAGCAGCTAACTCTCCAAAGGCCTTACTATCATACGAAACTTCAGAACTCCCTCCAAACCAAAGGCCACATTCAACGCACATGATCATGTTGACACATGCCATTACTGATTAGATTAAGGCTAGCCATCTTCCTAGAAAAATCTCCGATCCTAGGAGTCCTCTTATATATTTACAAATCACTAAGAATGAACCTTGCAAGGCTCTTTTGGATTCAGGTTCTAGTGTTAACTTAATCTCTCAAGAAATGTACAAAGCCTGGAACCTACCTCCACTAAAAAAGAGTAACATTCATTTAGAGCTGGCTCACCAATCCATCACTATCCCATTAGGACTAGTGGAGGACATTATTACCACTATTTGTGGATGGTCGTATCCAACCGACTTCCTAGTGATTCAAGTCAACAACTATAAGGGGGACTTCCCAATTGATGAGTGGCGAGGTACCCCTACACTCAACCATACGAAATGAGCATAGCATGCACGATCCGGTCGAACTCTGCAGACTAAATGCCTAAATGCTGTAAGGAATACTTGGGGTTAATTAATCGTTGTCTTCCCAGACTTACTTGTTGTTGTCACGATGTATGGTTAACTAAGTCCGAGGTATATGATTTTTTTGGTCTTTTATGATTTTATCTCCTATGCTACGGGGTGAAGGGTTGAGAGACTAAAACTAACTCTAACTATAGCACTAAGTCCTAGCATCAGCATCCGTTCCCACTTACCGTACACACCCTGAACGGTGCAACTGTGGCTACCAAATGCTAATCGTTACTNGTAGATGCTCATAATCAAGTTGTACTCGTCCCACGTTCTAGGAGGTAAGGGTGAGAGAATCTAATCGCGATGAGTAGCCGATTCCTTGGCTAGCCGTACACATTCTTCAATGCTCGTAACCAAGTCGTACTCATGCCGCGTCACTAGGAAAGCAATAAATAACATTAAATAAACGTATCCATGTACTGGAAGGTTTATCCACAAAGCTTATCTTTATTACCGTACACAACTTGCATTCAAGTACAAAGCTGCTCGAATAAAGAACCGTTCACTTGGGGGACTCCTACTGTGGGCACATGGAAAATATTCTATCTCTGGGGTGATTAATCCGCCAGAGCTTCGCTACTTCTAACCTCTATATGGAAATGAGGGGAGTGCTGCCTCTTACTTATAGATTTGACGACGGACCGCGATATCGCGTACGCGATATCACAGGGGACGATGCGATATCGCGTACGCGATATCGTAGAGGACGCGATATTGCGGCTTGTGCATATCGCATCTCATCATACCCCCATGACTGAATGAAAACTCATCCTCAAGTTCCTTACAATAATATCAGGAAGGTATAGAATTATTAAGGGAATGGAACTAATGGGATGACATGTGAACGGATCATTATTACAAGACTTGACAAAACTGGTGTTCATGACAACAAGGGTGAACACCTTATTACAATGACATCAGGCCTTTGTTGGCAACTGAGAGAGAAACAAAGAGATACAAAGAAGTGTCGCTGCTGCCAACGCCAAGATTGTGCTTTTCGTTCTCCATTCATAAGCGCGCCATCGATCTTGCTCCTTGCATAGCTGCTTCAGCGCTGCTCCATTCCCAGTGTTTTGCTCTAGCTCCAGATCCAATCCATTGTTGTATGATTGTCATCTGCACACACAACACAATCATATATTAGCAAGGGTAATTGAATTATTAAGTAAATAATACCTTGCTTCAGTGTAAGTCCATTGGCTAGGTTGTGGTATGGCTAATATGGACCTGGGAAGATGTAGTAATGATGACTACTGAAGGTGTAGGGGTTAGGAAGAAAATCAAAAATGTCGGGGCTAGAAGAAAAATCAAAAAAATCAGGCCCCGTACCCCCATGACTAATTGCGAACCTCCAGTAGCGAGAGAATGGAGAAAGAAAAGGAGTAAGAAAAAGAAATAAAAATGGACAACTAGGACATCAATAAAAGAGATGTCAAGATGGAAATGAACAAAATGAAATCAATTGCAAAATTTTTAGGAAAAGAAGTTAACTAATGTTCCAAATAGGAATGTCAGTGGGTCCTCCCCAAAGCAGGCTCATGCCCTTAGTGCCCTGACAATCCGACATTCAAAGAGTCCGTAGGTGCTGGGAATGTCCTTTAGAACAAGAGTTAAAGTCTTAACCGGAAGAATTTACCAAAAAAGAAAACAATGCATCAACCAAAATATATACACTAATGATACGACCGACAATGAGGTGAATAGTGGAGAGAAGGGTGGAGAGAAGAGGATGGAATGGAATCCCAAGGACAAGGTGGTGTACAGCCCCTTGTATGTTGCATGATTAATGTGACTTGGCAAATCTCATTCCAACTCCGAGCTCAAACCAACCACTTCCAGTGACTTCGCATCAATGCATTCTGTTAAACCATCCACTCGGATAACGAGGATGCATCTTCAAAGAGCCACCACCATTCCAACTAAACAAAGGAGAGAATGGGAAGCGAGAAGAGCCTTAGTTAGAGGGAACACTTTGGTTCCATAACTAGTGCTTGTAGCCCAAATTTTATTTCGTCTTAGGGGTGTGCTTTGAATCCTCACTTTGGTTTTTTTTTGTTTTGTATTTTTATGCGTGGGGACCACACCATGCAAAGACTTCTTATTTTTATTGTCTCAGCTTCCGAAGAATGGGTAACATCGAAATGGCAAGAAAACTCAAGAAAAAAACATCCAAGCACCCAAGTGTATGACCAACACAAAAGCATCAAGTTCCTTTGAAGTCACACCCTTTGCAATCCTTGAGTCCTTCCTTAGTTTGAGAAATATCCAGTCACCGATTCGTTAAAGTTCTTATTAGAAGGGAACTGTACATTTCCAAGCCAGGAGAAACCATGGAAATTGGTGGATGGATGGATGAAGTGATCTCATTGCCTGCCATATCAAAAGAAACATACCTTAGTATCAACATTGTGACTTAAAGGTAAAGACCAAACATTAGCAATCAATATGAAAACAGTTCATACCATCAATCCAAACACTTATTAGGTGACGAACTTACATGGTGGATACACACACACACTCACACAAAAAATAGAAAAGTACACCGATGTTGTAAAACAAAAACAAGAAAAGTTAAAGAAATTTGTAAAACAAAAAGTAGAAAAAGGTAAAGAAATTTGTAAAACAAAAACATTGTAAAACAAAAATGTGTAAAACAAAAATTGAAAAAGAACTGAGGGCCCCATATGGTTAGCATAGGTGGCCATCTCCCCCATGACTGAGTTGTAAGGGAGAGATCCGAAATAATGAGCGTCTATTTGAATTTCTAAGAAGTGCCCAACTTCTCCCAATTGATGATCTTAAGTTGAGGGGTGGAAGTTGGCGACGCTCACGTTCCAATGTGTCTATGCCACGGTTGTTGGCATGAGTTGTCTCCTCAGTTCGTTCCATGCATATTTGCTTGCTCCTTTGAGTGGCTGTCAACCACGGGGTGTCTACTACTGGTTGCGTGGTTGCTACATATAGGCATCTTTGTTTCTCATTCTCATAGGCACACCTCTCACATGGAGACATATCCTCCATGTCATCACCCGATGAATCATTGTATGTGATGCATGGAACTTTCTTCTTCTTGATCTTTCCGTAAATGTTTATCTTAGAAATTTGCAAGGAAAGATCACTAATTCCTAGGTATGCATCTACGGTACTTAGCCATGATCTTCCCATTATAATGGGGAAACCCCCTTCGTTGCTAACCTCAATCACCAGGAAATCAGCTGGGTATGATCACCCACACACAATGGTGATAGTGTCCTCCACCAATCCTAAGGGAATGGTGATGGACTGGTCAGCCAGCTCCAGTTGTATGTTACTCTTCTTAAGTTGGGGCAGGTTCCAGGCTTGATACATCTTTTGTGAAATTAGGTTGACTCCGAAACCTGAGTCAAGAAGAGCTCTATGTGGTGCATTTCTAGCGATCTGTAAATGTATTAAGGGGTTCCCAGGGTCAGATAGTTTCCTGGGAAGGTGGCCCACCTTTATCCAGTCAGTTACGGTATGTGTCAACATAACTATTTGCGTACTTAGTTGTTGGACTGAAAGGTTCTCCGAAGCGTTAGTGGTTAGAGGCCTATACATGTGCCCAACTGCTTGTTGTTGCGAGAGTATGTCTGGGCTTTTGGTTCTGAAGTAAGGTCTTCTCTTTTTACAGTTGTCAGAACCAGCACTCGGTTGGATATTTGCATGCTGAATATTTACAGCTCTTGTGGCGTTACGTTGCTGCGGTTGGATAGGTAATTCCCCCTGCATTGTTGGAATAGGTTGCATGGGAACTACAGGTGGAAGAGGTGCGGGTGGAGTTAGAGGATGGATTGAATGTGAGATATCTCCTGAAGGAAAAGGAGTCCTCCTGAAGTACTCCCGAACTTGGTAGTGACATTGGGGAGTAGTGTGACCCATAGAGTCACCTAGAGAAACGGGCTGCTGCACATAATAATCGTAAGGATCGGGCTGTCGGTAAGGGTACTGCTGTGTTGGCGGTGGCATCCCCAATGACTGTGGGTATTTCCACTGTTGATGTTGTCCAATAGGTTGTGGAGGCATTCCACTTAGGTAATATGTTAAGGGTTGGTGGAACTGCATTGGGTTACCTTGTGGATAAGGTAACCTTCGGGGTGTTTGCCGTTGATTAAGTCTTGGATTTAATGCATACACCCCAGACTTCTGCAGATGTGAGATAATTTGGCAACATCCCTTAGGATGGTCATAGTAGTAGACCTCACATCCACTATCATCGTCTGAATTAGAATTCACAGCCTCATCGGAGATAGGAATTTTCCCCTTACCCTTGTTATGTGCAAGGCTTAAGTTTCTCCGCTTGGTTTTGCCTTTGTCACTACTTTATTCTACCTTAGACAATTCTACGATTTTTAAGACTGTTTCTATTCTTGAGTCTAAGGAATCCCACATTTGGTCTACCTTAGCCAATACCTTGATTGTTAACTTTTGGATTGGTAAGGTTTTTCGATTCACCAACTCTTTGAGTGGTGACTCATCCTCCTCATCATAGAATTTCACTCCCTTCTTGCGAAGGGAGGGATCGCAGTTGTATTCTTCTGCACTTTCCCTCTTACGTAGCTCACCCTTTTCTTGTGCTACTTGTTCCAACAAAATTTCAACTTCATGGGCTCTAAGTTGGGAAAGTCTCCCTTGGGCGTAAGTCCCAAGAGTTCTTCTCGTTTCATTCCTTAGCCCATCCACGATGTGGCGAAGTTGATCCCACTTAGCATACCCATGGCCCGGGCAACGATGTAGTAGGGTATAATAACAGGTCATGGTAGCATCCAAGGGTTCATAAGCACCTTGTTTCCAGCCTTGGATCTGTTTACGCAAATTGGACACTCTAGAGTACATTTGATATTTGTTGTTAAACAGTTCAAGCATCGTACTCCACCTCCTGATGGTTTTCGGTTCTAAGGACCGATACCAACTCTCTGCTTCTTTGGTGAGTGTACTTGGGAACAACTTAAGCTTCTGCCACTCATTATCTATATTTTGCAAGGCACAGGCATCGAGGAATTCCTATAAATGATGTTGAGGATCAGCGTTGTATCCCCCTTCAAAACGTGGGATATTATTTATGTCCAAACGCTTGATCCTGCTGTCTTTTAAGTGCCTTGTGGGGATCTTAACTGCCTCTGTAGTGTCTAGCATGTTTTGGGCTACGAGTAGGGGTTCATCATGATCATCTCTATCATGACGTCTGTGATGTCTTCATGGTGGTTCCCTACTCTCTCTACATCCTTGCCCTTGTCCTAACTCCTCTCGACCTTCCTGTCGAGGTTTTTCATCTTCCTTACTTTTACCCTCTCCGTTATGCTCATGGTGGTTGCCCCCAGATGTGGAAGGAGAGTGTGAATGGTGAGATGAAGGAGAAGAGGAAGGGGATCCATCACCAAGGCAATGTTTCTTACCTTCTCTTCGACTGCTTCAGCCCCGATCATTGTGACGATCAAAGTGCCCATCCTTAGTATGTGGTTGTTCCTATCGTGAACAGTTGGTGTTCACAGGGATCAGAGCCCGTAGCATGTACAGTTGATCGAAGGCTCTGATGCCTAACCTCTTCACCATTGTGAGGAGGAGGAACATCATTTCCTAAGAAACCCGTTGTGAGGGGTTCCTCATCTCCTATTTCACTAAGGACATGGGGGACCTTGCCCTTCAACAATGAGTGTTGGCTCTCCTGCCTTTCGTCCCTCATACGTTGCAAAATGGTGGGATGATAATCCCTTATATCATATTCTCCAGCAATGTATTCAGCGAATAAGTCCTGCATGCCAATTTGTGCTAAGGCACGGAAGAGCATGTTTGGAATAAATCGATCTGGTGGTAAAACTATGTTACCAAACAAATCTCTCCAGCGCAACTGTTCATCCTGATGGAGGATAAAAGTGTAGTCAAGAATATACTCATCGGGATGAGTATAAACTATCTTATACTGTTTAGGACTTGGCTGGTTTAGGTTATGTGTATGTCACTGACTGTCATTCATGTTATCCCTAGGTGAGTTAACCTTATGAGAAGAAGCCATTTTATCAGTGTGCTGTCACCGTTATATATGTTCTTATTCAACTAATTAACCCAAACGTTTGTTAAGGCTCATAACGATGTGAAAGATGTCCTAATGTTCTAATTGGCGTACAAACACTTTGTCCCCAGCAATGGCGCCAATGATGAGTGGCAAGGTACCCCTACACTCAACCATACGAAACAAGCGTAGCATGCATGATCCGGTCGAACACTGCAGATTAAATGCCTAAACGCCGTAAGGAACACTTGGGGTTAATTAATCGTTGTCTTCCCAGACTTACTTGTTGTTGTCATGGTGTATGGTTAAGTAAGTTCGAGGTATATGATTTTTTTGGTCTTTTATGATTTTATCTCCTATGCTAAGGGGTGAAGGGTTGAGAGACTAAAACTAACTCTAACTACAGCACTAAGTCCTAGCATCAGCATCCGTTCCCACTTACCGTACACACCTTGAACTGTGCAACTGTGGCTACCAAACGCTAATTGTTACTGGAATTACCACACGTAACGCACGTGCTCGAAGCAGTCGTACTAAGGCACCTAACTAGCCTAAGTGTGACAAGCAGTCGATTCCTTGACTAGCCGTACATATCCGTAGATGCTCGTAATCAAGTTGTACTCATCCCATGTTCTAGGAGGTAAGGGTGAGAGAATCTAATCACGATGAGTAGCCAATTCCTTGGCTAGCTGTACACATTCTTCAATGCTCGTAACCAAGTCGTACTCATGCCGCGTCACTAGGAAAGAAATAAATAACATTAAATAAACGTATCCATGTACTGGAAGGTTTATCCACAAAGCTCATCTTTATTGCCGTACACAACTTGCGTTCAGGTACAAAGCTGCTCGAATAAAGAACCGTTCACTTGGGGGACTCCTACTGTGGGCACATGGAAAATATTCTATCTCTGGGGTGATCAATCCACCAGAGCTTCGCTACTTCTAACCTTTACATGGAAATGAGGGGAGTGCCACCTCTTATTTATAGATTTGGCAGTGGACCGCGATATCGCGTACGCGATAGCGTAGGGGATGACACGATATCGCGGTGGCCGTAATATCGCATGTGCATATCGTGTCTCATCACCAATCATAATGAAAAGAGCATGGCTAAGCACAGTTGATGCACACTTAGAAATATGTGATCTTTCCCTAGAGATATCAAAGAAAAATGCATTTGGAAAGATCGAGAAGAAGAAAGTTCTGTGCGTCGCATATAGTGACATAGGGTGTAGTTGCGTGCAGAAGTCCTAGTTTGTACAATGTTTAACATTTCCTACATGCAACCAATGTGCACAAGTAACTAACATACAAAGATGCCTATATGCAGTAGCCACAAGATAGGAAGGCACTTGATCGAACGCAATATCGCGATCACTGCAATATCGCATCCCACGTGATATTGCGATGCACCGCCAAGTCTATAAATGAGAGGCAGCTCTCCCTTATTTTCTCATCTAGATCTAGACCCTTAGCAAAACTCTGGCAGCTTTACCTCTCCAGAGATAGAATATTTTCCATGTGCCCGCAGTAGGAACTCCAAAGTGAACAAATCTTTATTCGAGCAAATATTGTACTTGAACACATGTTTGTGTACAGTAATAAAGACGAACTTCTTGGATAAACCTTGCAGTGCATGGAATAGGCTAATTAGGACTTTATTTACTGTTTATCATTTACATGCTTTATTAGTGATTAAATCTCTCTCAACCCTTCTCTCCTAGTTAAGTGCCTTAGTACGATTGCTTCGAGCACGTGCATTATACTTGGTGATCCCAGCAATGATTAGTGTTTGGTAACCAAGGTTGCATTGGTTCAGGGTATGAACAGTTAGTGGGAATGGATGCTAATGCTAGGTTAATTAAGGCTTAGTTAGTTAGTTAAAGTTAGTCAATTAGACTCTTCAACCCTTCACCTTATCAGCATAGGAGAAAAAACCGAAAAGACATAAAAATCATATACCTTAGACTTACTTAACCATACACCATGACAACTAAAAGTAAGTCTGGGAAGACAACGAATAATTAACCTTAAGTGTTCCATGAGGCATGTAGGCACTTAGTCTGCAGAGTTCGACCGGATTGTGCGTGCTACGCTCGTATTCGTATGGTTGAGTGTAGGGGTACCTCGTCACTCATCATTGGTGCGGTTGTCGGGGACTAAGTGTTTGTGCGCTAAGTAGAACATAGGAGATCACTCACATCGTTGGGAGCTTAAACAAACCTTAGGGTTAATTAAACAAAAAATTATATAACGGTTAATCAGCACACTGAAGAAGACACAATGTCTTCTTCTTCTTCTCATAAGAGCATTACACCACCTAGGGATCATACTAGAAACAATAGGTAGTCTAAAACACATAACCAAAATTAGTCAGTTCCTCAACAATATAGGGTGGTATATACTCATCCAAATGAATATATACCTAATTTTACTTTTATCCTCCATCAGGATGAATAGATGCGCTGGAGAGACTTGCAAGGTAACATAGTGTTACCTCCAGATTGTGCAGTCCCCAACATGCTCCTCCGTGCTTTGGCACAAATAAGCATGACAGAATTATACGCCGAATACGTTGCAGCAGATTTTGACATGAGGGATTACTATCCCACAGCTGCACAACGTTTAAGGGACTCAAGGTAGGAGAGCCACCATACACAATTGAAGGGAAAAGAAGTCCCGCATGTCCTAAGTGAAATTGAAGATGGTGAACCACTTATAACGGGTTCTCTATTGAAAAATGTTCCCCCTCCTAACGATAGTGAGGAGGTGGGCTATCAGAACCTATGCTCCATGATACACAACCCTGGTTCTGATCCCCATGAACACCAACTGTTCAGTGAGGGAACAACAACACATGACAAGGACGGGCACTCAGATCGTCATCACGATCGGGGCCAAAGCCAGCAAAGAGAAGGTAAGAAACATTGTCATGGTGATGGTTCTCCTTCTTCTTCTCCTTCATCACATCATTCACCCTCTCCTTCCACATCAGGATGCAGCCATAGAGAGCATAACGGTGAGGATAGAGGTAGGAAAAATGAGAGACCTCGACAAGAGAGTCGAGAGAGAGGACAAGGGCATGAACAAAGGGAAATTAGGGAAGAACGTAGACATCATAGACATCATGAAAGAGATGATCATGACAAACCCCTACTTGCCACCTGAAGTATGCTAAGTATAACGGAGGCTGTAAGAATACCAACAAGGCATTTAAAAGATAGTCAGATCAAGCACTTAGACATGAACAATATTCCACACTTCGAAGGGGGATACAACGCAGATCTGCAAAATCGTTTACAGGAATTCCATGATGTCTACTCCTTGCAAAACATAGAAAACGAGTGGTAGAAACTGAAGTTGTTTCCCAGGACACTCATAAAGGAAGCAGAGAGTTGGTACTGGTCCTTAGAATCAGAAACCATTAGGAGGTGGAGTACGATGTTAGAACTCTTCAATAATAAATACCAAACATACTCCAGAGTGTCTAACTTGCATAAGCAGATCCAAGGATGGAAGCAAGGTACTCATGAACCCTTGGATGCTACCATGGACCACTACTATGCATTGCTACATTGTTGCCTGGGCCATGGTTATGCACAGTGGGATCAACTCCGCCACATCATAGATGGGTTAAGGTATGAAACTAGGAGAACCCTTGGGACTTATGCCCAAGGGAGACTATCAGAACTTAGATCCCATGAAATTCATCACTTGTTGGAACAAGTAGCCAAAGAAGAAGGGGAGCTATGAAAAAGAGAGAGCGCAAAAGAATATAACCATGATCCTTTCCTCCTAAAGAAGGGAGTGAGATTCTGCGATGAAGAGGATGAGTCACCACTTGAAGAGTTGGTGAATAGAAAAACCTTGCCGCTTCAGAAGCTAACAACAGAAGTATCAGCTAAGGTAGATGAAGTATGGAGCTCCTTAGACAATAAAATTGAAAATGTCCTAAAGATTGTAGAGGAGTCTAAGAAGGAATGAAGTAGTGATAAGGACAAGAAAAAGCAGAGAGACTCAGGCCCTGCACGTGACAAGGGTAAGGGAAAAATAACTATCTCCGATGAGGTTGTGGATTCGAACACAGACGATAACGGTGGATGTGAGATCTGCCACTATGACCATCCTAAAGAATGTTGTCCAATCATCTCACATCTACAAGAGTCTAGGATGTATGCACTTAACCCGAGACTCAATAGACGGTAGACACCCCGAAGGTTACCTTATCCTCAAGGTAACTGAAGACAGTTCCACCAACCATTGATGTACTATCCAAGTGGAACTCCACCACAACCCATCGGACAACATCAGCAGTGGAAATACCCACAGTCATGGGGGATGCCACCGTCGAAACAACAGTACCCTTACTGGCAACCAGACCCATATGGCTACTATGTGCAGCAGCCAATTTCTCCAAGTGACTCTATGGGTCACACAACTCCCCAATGTTACTACCAAGTTTGGGAGTACTTTAGAAGGACTCCTTCTCCTCTAGGAGATGCTCCATACCCATACCATCCTCCAAATCCGTCCACCTCTCTTCCGCCGATAGTTCCCATACCTCCTGCTCCAACAATGCAAGGGAAACTCCCCACTGAATCGCAGCAATGTAACACTACGAGAGTCATAACCATTCAACCCGTTGCTGGTTCTAAAAATCGTAAGAAAAGAAGACCTTTCTTCAGAACCAAAAGCCCAGATAAGATCTCACAACCACAAGCAGTTGAGTCTAGGTATGCTCCTCTGATACATAAGGCTTTGGAGCTTCCTTCAGTCCAAAAACAGAGCTTAACACATACAGTTATGTTAACACATACTGTAACCGATTGGATCAAGGTAGGCCACCTTCCCAGGAAACTATCTGACCCTAGAAGTCCCTTAATCTATCTCCAAGTCACTGGAAATGAACCACATAAGGCTCTTCTTGACTCAGGTTCTAGAGTCAACTTAATCTCACGAGAAATGTATCAAGCCTGGAACCTGCCCCAACTCAAGAAGAGAAACATTCAACTAGAGCTGGCTAACCAGTCCATCACCATTCCCTTGGGATTGATGGAGGACATCATTACCACTGTGTGTGGTTGGTCATACCCAGCCCGATTTCCTAGTGATAGAAGTTAACAGCAATGAAGGGGACTTCCCAATTATAATGGGAAGGGCATGGCTAAGTACAATAGACACATGCCTAGGGATTCACAATCTTTCCTTGGAGATATCTAAGGTAAACATTTATGGAAAGATCGAGAATAAGAAAGTTCCATGCATCACATACAATGACTTAGAGGGTGATGACATGCAGGAATAATGGGTGATGCGAAATTTAACATCTCTTGCATGTAACCGGTGTGCACCAGAGGATAACATTCAAAGGTGCCTGTATGTAGCAACCACACAACAAGTGGACACCCCGTGGTTGATAGCTAGTCGAAAGAGCAAACCAACATGCATGGAACAAACTGGGGGAATAACTTAGGCCAAAAATGAAGGCATAGACACATTGGAATATGAGCGTCACTGACTTCCACCCCTTAATCTAAGAACATGAATGGGGAGAAGTTGGGCACTTATAAGAAATTTAAACAAGCACTCGTTATTTTTGATCTCTCCCTTTCCATTCAGTCATGGGGGAGATGGCCACCTATGCAAATCATTTGGGGGCCCTAAGTTCTTTTTAATTTTTGTTTTACATAATTTTGTTTTTCATGTTTTTATTTTACACATTTTTTTTTACACGTTTTTGTCTTACATATTTCTGTTTTACAAATTTCTTTAACTTTTCTTGTTTTTGTTTTACAGCATTGTTATACCTTCTTTTTTTTTTGTGTGTGCGTGTGTGATCCATCTTGTAAGTTTGTCACCCAATAAGTGTTCTTCATGATGGTATGAACTGTTTTCATATTGATTGCTAATGTTTAGTTTTTACCTTTAAGTCATGATGTTGATACTAAGGTATAGCTCTTTTGATATGACAAGCAATGAGTCCACTTCATCCATTCATCCACAAGTTTCTATGGCCTCTCTCAGCTTGGAAATGTACAGTCCCTTTATAATAAGAACTTTAACAAATCGGTGATTGGGCATTTCTCAAACTAAGGAATGACTCAAGGATTGAAAAGGGTGTGAATTCAAGGGAGCTTGATGCATTTGTGTTGGCCATTCTCTTGGGTGCTTGGATGTTTTCTTCTTGAGTTTTCTTATCGTTTCGATGTTACCCAATCATCGGGAAGCTAAGCCAATAAAAATAACAAAGTCTTTACATGGTGTGGTTCTCATGCATAAACACATAAAACAAAAAAAAAGTGAGAATTCAAAGCACACCCCTTAGATGAAATAACCAATTGGGCTACAAGCACCGGTTATGGAACTCAAAATAAAAATGTTCCTTCTAACTAAGGCCCTTCTCACTTCCCATTCTCTCCTCCTTGTTCCGTTGGAATGGTGGTGGCTCTTGGGTGAAGGCATTCACTTCAAGAGGATGGATTGGCCGAATGCATTAATGCGAAGTCACTGGAAGTAGTTTGTTTGAGGCCATACTTGGAATGGGATCTACTAAGTCACATTAATCATGAACTACACAAGGGGCTGTACACCACCTTACTCTTGGGATTCCATTCCACTCTCTTCTCTCCATCCTTCTCTCCATTTTTCACCTCATTACCGGTTGTATCATTAGTGTATATCTTGGTAGATGCATTGTTTTCTTTTTGGTAAATTCTTATGGTTAAGACTTTAAATCTTGTTCCCTATGACATTCCCAGAGCCTACGGACTCTTTAAATGTGGGTTTTTCAGGGCATTAAGGGCATTAGCCTACCTTGGGGAGGACCCACTAGCATTCCTATTTGGTACACCAGTTAAATTCTTTTCCTTAACATTTTGCAATTAATTTTATTTTATTCATTTCCATCTTAACATCCATTTCATCGATGTTTTAGTTGTCTCTTTTTCTCTATCTTCCTTGTTCTTTTTCTTTCTCCATTCTCTCGCTACCGGAGGTTCACGATTAGTCATGGGGGTACAGGGCCCAATTTTTTCGATTTTCTCGTACCCCTACACCTTCGGTAGTTGCCACTATGATATCTCTAGATCTGTATCAGCCATAGCACAACTCAACCAATGGACCTTTCACCGAAGCAAGGTATCAATTGCATTATGATTCATTTACCCTTGCTAATATAAAGACTATGCTGTGTGTGCAGATGGCAATCATGCAACAATGGATTGGATTTAGAGGGAACACCTAGAATGGAGCGGGTGCTAAAGCATCTATGCAAGGAGCAAGATCGATGGCGCACTTATGGATGGACAATGAAAGGTGCAATCTTGGCGTTGGCAGTAGCAAAAATTCTTTCTCTCTCTCTTTCTCAGCTACCAAATAATGCCTGATGTCATGAACACCAGTTTTCTCTTGTCTTGTAATGATGATCCATTCACATGTCATCCCATTAGTTCCATTTTAGTCAATAATCCCATACCTTCTCGATATTATTGTAAGGAACTCGAGGATGATTTTTTATTCAGTCATGGGGGTATGATGGGATGCGATATCACATGGGCCACGATATTGCATCCCACGCGATATCGCATATGCGATATCGCGTCGTCCCCCATGAAATCATGTACGCAATATCGCGATGCGCTGTCAAGTTTATAAATAAGAGGTGGCTCTTCCTTGTTTTCTCATCTAGATCTAGACCCTTAGCAAAACTCTAGCAGTTTTACCTCTCCAGAGATAGAATATTTTCCATGTGCCCACAGTAAGAACTCTAAAGTGAATGGATCTTTATTCGAGCAAATATTATACCTAAACACATGTTTGTGTACGACAATAAAGACGAACTTCTTGGATAAACCTTGCAGTGCATGGAATAGGCTAATTAGGACTTTATTTACTGTTTATTATTTACATGCTTTATTCATGATTAAATCTCTCTCAACCCTTCTCTTCTAGTTAAGTGCCTCAGTACAACCTCTTCGAGCATGTACATTACGCTTGGTGATCCCAGCAATGATTAGTGTTTGGTAACCAAGGTTGCATTGGTTTAGGGTGTGAACGGTAAGTGGGAACGAATGCTGATGCTAGGTTAATTAAGGCTTAGTTAGTTAGTTAAAGTTAGTCAATTAGTCTCTTCAACCCTTCACCTTATCAGCATAGGCGATAAAACCGAAAAGACATAAAAATCATATACCTCAGACTTACTTAACCATACACCGTGACAACTACAAGTAAGTCTGGCAAGACTATGAATAATTAACCTTAAGTGTTTCATGAGGCATGTAGGCACTTAGTCTACGGAGTTCGACCAAATCGCATGTGCTATGCTCGTATTCATATGGTTGAGTGTAGGGGTACCTCGCCACTCATCAGCACCCAATGGTTGACAGCTGACCAAGAGAGCAACTCAACTATATGCATGGAACCAACTAAGGGTTTGACTTGCATTTACATCGATAGCATAGACACATTAGAGCAAGTCCATCGCCAACTTCTAGGTCTCGACATTTAAAATATCAACTAGGGGAAGTTGGAAATCCCTAACAACTTTAAGTAAGAGCCCTTGGAGTTAAAATCATTGCCCACCAGTATGGAGTACACATTTCTCAAAAATGAAAAACTGATAATTATTAATGTTAGGCTCGCTCCTCAACAAAAAGAGAGATTGCTGAAAATGGTGAAAAAATGGTCAAAATTCTTTGCTTGGTCATATCCCGAATTAACCAGTATATACCCTAGGATATGCCAACATAGGATTTACACTGACCCCTCCATGAAGCCTCGACGACAACCGTAGAGGTGATTGAACCCAAAGCTAAAGCAACTGGTTAAAGAAGAAATTGAACAACTTCTAAAAGTTGGGTTCATCTACCCCACTGCTGATAGCGAATGGGTTAGTCCATTAGTTATTGTGCCCAAAAAGGGAGGTAAATGTAAGGTGTGTATAGACTTTAGACTACTAAACATGGCAACATTCAAATACCACTTTCCATTGTCATTCTTCAACTAAGTCTTAAACACCATTGCAGGGCATTGCTACTATAGTTTTTTGGATGGATACAATGGATACAACCAAATCCAAATAGCACTAGAAGACCAAGCCAAGACCACGTTCACAAGTCCTTGGGGAACATTTGCATACAAACAGATGTCGTTTGGCTTGTGCAATTCTCCCACAATGTTTCAAAATTTGGTTTTAAGTATCTTCCAATAGTAAATAAGAAATGGTGTGGAGGTCTTCATGGATGACTTCTTCACCTACGGAGTGAAATTTGATCAAGCCTTGGACCGATTAGATCAAGTACTAAAGTAGTGTGTTGAAACCAATTTAAGGCTCAATTGGTAAAAAAGCCATTTAATGATCCAAGAAGGTGTAGTATTAAGGGATAATATTTCACAAACAGGGATAGAGGTAGACCCCAAAAAGATTAAAGTCATCCAAGGAATCATACGTCAACTTCAAACTATAAAAGACATCTGATCATTCCTTGGATACATTGGCTATTATAGAAGATTCATAGAGAACTTTTTAAGGGTTACAAAACCATTAGTTGAACTAACGAAAAAGATGTACCTTTCGAATGAACCAAAGAATGTGAATTAGCTTTTCAAACTTTAAAACAAAAGCTTGACACCTATTCTACAAGCTCCTGACTAGTCCAAACCATTCCACATCATGACTGACACCTCCAACTATGCTTTAGGAGCTATACTTACACAGTTAGATGACCAAAAACATCCTTATTACATCCACTGTGCAAGTAGGAGTATTGTTGGTGCACAATTCAACTACACCACAATGAAAAAGGAATTAATGGCTGTGGTGTTTGCACTAGATAAGTTTAGGCACTATGTATTGGGCTATAAGGTATTTGTACACATAGACCATAGTGCAATTTAGTTCCTATTGAATAAACCAATGGTGAGCCCTCGCATCATACGATGGCTCGTAATCTTACAAGAGTTCGATCTTACGATGATAGATTGTAAAGGCACCAAGAACGTTGTTGTTGATCATTTATCTCGATTAAGATGGGACAACAAAGAGGATGAATATCCACTTTCTGATCACTTTCCTGATGAATACCTCTTTGCAGGTGTAGTAAATAATCAATTAACCATGGAAATAAACTGGTATAGTAGCATTCTTACCTATATCCTTACACAAGAAACACCACAAGAGTTGGACGCTATTTTGGATCTCCTCCCTCCAACTCAGTCGTGGGGGAGATGGCCACCAATGCTAACCATTCTAAGCCCTCAGCTTTTTTTGTATTTTTTTACACATCTTTCCAGTTTTATGCATTTTTATTTTACACCATCGTTCACATTCTTACTATTTCCATGTTTGATTTACTTTCATTCGTCATATAATAAGTGCTCATGATGGTGGGTTGGACTACAATAATGTTGATTGTTAATGTTTGGTTTTTACCTTTGATCTTCAATGTTGATACTAAGATATGGCTCTTTTGATAAAACAGGCAATGAGTCCACGTCGTTCATTCATCCATTCAACGCTATGGTCTCCTTTGGCTTTGAAACTGTACTATCCCTTTTTCTAAATAAACTTATTAATGAATTGGTGACTTGGTATTCTTCAAACCAAGGAAGGATTCAATGGTTGAAAAGGGTGTGACCTTAAGAGGATTCAACACATTTATGTTGGCTATTTTCTTGGGTACTTGGATACTTTTCATGGGTTTTCTACCATTTTGCTATTGACTAAATATTAGGAAGTTGAATGAATCTAAATAAGTCTTTGCATGGTGTGGTTCTCATACAAAAAAAAACTAGTGGGAATTCAAAGCACACCCCTTAGACATAATATAGAAACATAGGTCGCAAACACTAGTTATGACACTGAAAAGACATGTTACCCATGCCTAAAGGTTCCCTCTACCTAATGCCCTTTCTTGCTTCCTGTTTTCCTATCTTTCTCTGCTTTGAATGGTGGTGAATTGATGGATGCATTCTTGTTGCTTCATGAGGATGGGTTGTTTAAATGTATTGATGCAAGGTCACTGAATGTGGTTAATGAGTCCAGACTTGGGGTGAATTTTATTCAGTCACCTTAACCACATAATACACAAGGGACTTTACACAACCTTGCTCTTGGGATTCCATTCCATTTCCTCCTCCCCTCCCATATTTCTTTCCATATTCCACATCATTGCTGATTTTATGATTAGTCTACATCTTGGTTGATGCATTGTTAGTCTTCAGTCAATTCTTGTGGGTAAGTTCTTAACCATTGTGTCCATATGTCATTCCAAGAGCCTACGAACTCTTTGGTTTGTAGGTCTACCAAGGTATAAAAGGCATGAGCCTACTTTGGGGAGGACCCACTAGCATTCCTTGTTGGTGTAATTGTTAAGTTCTTTCCCTTAAACATTCTTTGCAACGAACCATTTCTTGTTTCATCCCCATCCATGACATCCATCTTATTGGCTTCACCATTGTTATTTCCCTCATCTTAATTGCTCCTTTAGTTTTTCCACCCTGTTGCTACCAGAGGTTCACTCTTAGTCATGGGGCCCCTATCACAAAATTTTCCATTCAATCACCTATCTCACCCCTACACCTTGGGTAGTTGATGAGCCACAATATTGCAGCCCACCACAATGTCTATAAATAAGAGGCATCTTTCCCTGTTCTAGGCACTTAGACTGAGACCCTTAGCCAAACTATAGCAGTTTTACCATTTTAGAGTTAGAATAATTTCCATGTGCCTGCAGTAGGAGTCTTAAAGTGAATGGATCTTTATTTGAGCAAATTGTACTTGAGCACACATTTGTGTACGGCAATAAAGATGAACTTTCTGATAAACCTTACAGCATGTGGACTAAGCTAAATAGGAATTAATTACTATTGAATATTTAAATTCTTTCCTAGTTAATTAATCTCTCTCAACCCTTAACTCTCCTAGTTAAGTGCATTCAGTATGACCGCTTCGAGCACGTGTGTAACGTTTGGTAACCCAGTAATGAGTAACGTTTGGTAATCCCAGTAGCGTTGCACTGGTTCAGGGTGTGTGCAGCAAGTGGGAATGGATACTAGTGTTAGGAAAATTAGAACTTAGTTAGTAAATAGTTAATGAAAGTTAGTCACTTAGTTCTCTTCACCTTCCCCTATTACCATAAGACATTAAAAAGATAAAAGATATAAAAATCATATACCTTAATCTTTCTTAACCAGACAACCATGACAATACAAGTAAGCTTGGGAAGACATTGATTGATTAACCTTAAGTGTTCCATTAAGGTGCATAAGCACTTAGTCCTTGGAGTTTGACCGGGTTGCACGTGAGACGCTCGTATTAGTATGGTTGAATGTAGGGGTACCTCGCCACTCATCATTGGCACTGTTGCCAGGGACTTAGTTGTTTGTGCGCTATGTAGAACATAGGAGATCATTCATATCATTGGGATGCTAGAACGAACCCTTAGGGTTGATCAAAAGGAAAATAATATAACAATAAATCGCACACCGAACAAGACAAAAATGTCTTCTTCTTCACACAAAAGCACTTCACCACCTAGGACCAACACAAGAGACAGTCAACAGCACAACCCACATAACCAAGATCCACTAGTGCCTCAATAGTTCCATGTCGTATATATTCATCATGATGAGTATGTACCTGACTTTACCTTTATTCTCCATCAAGATGAACAACTACGTTGGAGAGACTTAGAGGGTAACATAGTGTTGCCTCCAGACTGAGTAGTCCCCAACATGTTTCTTCATCCTCTCACGTGAGCAGGCATGTCATAGTTATATGTAGAATATGTTGCATGCAATTATGACACAAGGGATTACCATCCCATAGAAGCACAATGTCAAAGGAACTTGCGACAGGAGAGATACTATACATCATTGAAGGGCAAAGGACCCCATAATGCTCCACTCATCTTAAGTGAAATTGAGGATGGTGAACCTATTTCAATAGGTTCTCCACAAAATGATGTTCCTCCTCCTAATGATGATTAGGAGGTGGTGTATCAGAACCTTCACTCCACGATTCAAAATTCTGGTTCTGATCCCCATGAACACCAAGTGTTCAACGAGGAAACACAAACACATGATAAGGGTGGGCAGTCAGATCGTAATCACGATCGAGGCCGAGACCACCGAAAAGAAGGTAGAAAAAATCATCATGGCGATGGTTCTCCTTCTTCTTCACCCTCATCACCACATTCACCCTCTCCTTCAGTATCAGGATGCAGTCATAATGAACCTAACCATGAGGATAAAGGTAAATAGAGTGAGAAACCTCAACGAGAGAGTCGAGAATGAGGACGAGGACACTCTAGAGAATCACGGCATGGAAGAAGGGAGAGTAGGGAACCGCATAGATATCACAAACACTATAAATGAAATGACCATGAAGAACCCCTACTCGCAACCCAAAGCATGTTAGATATCATAGAGGTCGTAAGAATTCCCACAATGCATCAAAAAGACAGTAGGATCAAGAGGTTAGACATGAATAATATCCCACAATTTGAGGGATGATACAACGCTGATCCTCAAAACCACTTACAAGAATTCCATGATGCATGTGCCTTGTAGAACATTGAGAACGAATGGTAAAAACTAAAGTTGTTCCCAAGGACACTAGTAAAAGAAGCAGAAAGCTGGTACCAGTCCTTAGAATCGAAATCCATTCGGAGGTGGAGTACAATGCTAGAACTGTTTAATGATAAGTATCAAATGTACTCCCTGGTGTCCAACCTATGAAAGAAAATCCAAGGATGAAGTAGGAAAATTACAAACCCTTGGATGTTGCCATGGGTCGTTATTATGCACTGTTACATCATTGCCCGGGCCATGGTTACTCACAGCAGGATCAACTGCGCCATCTCGTAGATGGACTTAGGCATGAAACCAGGAGAACCCTTGGAACGTATTCCCAAGGGAGATTATCAAAGCTTAGGTCTCATGATGTCCATAGATTGCTGGAATAAGTAGCCAAGGAAGAAGAAGAGCTATGTAAGAGAGAAAGTGTGGAAGAGTACAACTGCGATCCTTTCCTTCGAAAAAGGGAAGTGAGATTCTATGAGGAGGAAGAGTCACCACTCGAAGAGATGATGCATAGGAAAACCTTACCGCTCCAAAAATTAACAACAAAAGTATCAGCAAAGGTAGACCAAATGTGGGACTCCCTAGAAAGTAGATTTGAAATTGTTCTCAAAATTGTAGAGGAGTCTAAAGAGCGAAGTAGTGACTATGATAAAAACAAAAAGAGGGACATGGACCATGCATGTAACAAAGGTAAGGGTAAAATGGCTATCACCAAAGAGGTTGTGGATTCTGATGTGGACAATGACGATGGATGTGAGATATGCCAATACGACCATCCTAAAGGATGTTGCCCAGTAATCTCACATCTGCAAGAGTCTGGGGTGTATGCACTTAACCCACGACTTAACAAACAGCATGCACCCTGAAGGTTACCTTATCTCCAAGGTAACCTAAGGTAGTTCCACCAACCCTTAACGTATTATCCAAGTGGAACTCCACCACAACCTATTGAGATACACCAATAGTGGAAATACCCACAATCATGGGGGATGCCACCGCCAAGGCAACAATACCCTTACCAGCAACCAGACCCATATGGCTACTACGTGCAGCAGCCAATCTCTCCACGTGACTCTATTGGTCACATGACACCACAACGTCACTACCAAGCTTTGGAGTATTATAGGGCTCCTTCTACTAGGAGAGACAACCCATAGACATACCATCCTCCAAACCCATCCGCAACTCTCACACCGATACCTCCATTGCCACTCGCTCCAGCAATGCAAGGGGAACTCCCCACTCAACCGTAGTAACGCAATGCTATGAGAGCTGTGAACCTTCAGCCTGCTACTAGTTCTGACAACCGTACAAAGAGAAGACCCTTCTTTAGAACCAAAAATCCAACCAAGCTCTCACAACCACAAGAGATTGAGCCTTTGAACGCTTCTCCATCAAGTAAAGATTCGAGGCCTCCTTCAACCCAAAAATTGAGCTTAACACACACAGTTATGTTAACACATGCTGTTACTGATTGGATTAAGATGGGCCACCTTCCCAAGAAATTCTTTGATCCTGGAAGTCCTCTAATCTATCTCCAAGTCACTGGGAATGAACCATGTAAAGCTCTTTTGGACTCAGGTTCCAAAGTCAACTTAATATCACAAGAGATGTACAAAGCCTGGAACCAGCCCCCATTAAGGAAGAGTAATATTCGACTAGAGCTGGTTGACCAGTCCATCACTGTCCCCTTGGGACTGGTGGAGGACATCATTACCATTGTGTGTGGGTGGTCGTATCCAGCTGATTTTCTAGTAATACAAGTGAACAACAATAAGGGGGACTTCCCAATAATAATGGAGACCCCCCGGCTAAGTACTATAGATGCATGCGTAGGAATCCATGATCTTTCCCTAGAAATATCCAAGAAGAACACTTTTGGAAAGATTGAGAAGAAGAAAGTTCCATGCATCGCATACAGTGACACAAGGTGCCATTGCATGCAGAAATCATGGGTTATGCAAAGTTTAGCATTGCCTGCATGCAATTGATGTGAATAAGACATTAATATACAAAAGTGCCTATATGCAGTAGCCACATGGCAAGAAGACACCCAATGGCTGATGGCTGATCAAGAGAGCAACTCATTAACATGCATGGAACTAACTGAGGGAATAACTAGTGCTTACATTGAAAGCATAAATACACTGGATCAAGTTCATTGCCAACTTCCAAGCCTTAACCCTAAAAACATCAATTGAGGGAAGTTGGAAATTCTTGAGAGATTTAAACAAGAGCCCCTAGATTTGAAACCATTGCCCACAGATTTGGAGTATATGACCCTCGAAAATGGAAAATCGGTGATCATTAACACAAGACTTGTTTCCAAACAAAAAGAAAGACTGCTAAAAGTGATAAATAAGTGGTCAAAAGGCTTTGCCTAGTCATACCCCGAGTTAATTGGAGTAAATTGTAGGATATGCTATCATAGGATTTACACTCGAAAATAACCGTAGAGGTGATTGAACTCAAAATTGAAGTAAATAGTAAAAGAAGAAATAGAACAAATTCTTAAGGTCAGGTTCATATATCCCACTGCTGATAGTGAATGGGTTAGCCTTTTGGTGATCATGCCTAGAAAGGGAGGCAAATGGAGGGTGTGTATAGATTTTAGGTTGCTAAACATAACAACATTTAAGGATCACTTTTCGTTGCCATTCATTGACCAAGTCTTAGACACCATAGTAGGGCATCGCTATTATAGTTTTTTGGATGGCTATAGCAGATACAACCAAATACGAATAGCACTAGAAGATCAAGCCAAGACAACGTTCACCAGTCCTTGGGGAACGTTTGCATATAAAAAAATGCCATTTGTCTTGTGCAATGCTCCTGCCACATTTCAATGCCTAGTTCTAAGCATATTCTAACAATAGATAGGAAATGGAGTGGAAGTCTTTATGGATGACTTCTCCACTTATGGAACAAGCTTTGATCAAGTCTTGGACCGATTAGAGAAAGTGTTGAAAAGATGCGTAGAAACCAACTTAAGGTTCAACTAGCAGAAAAGCCATCTGATGGTCCAAGAAGGCGTAGTACTTGGGCATAAGATTTCACATTCAAGAATATAGGTAGACCTAGATAAAGTTAGGGTCATCTAAGGAATCACCCGACAACCAAAAATTATCAAAGACATTCAGTCATTCCTTGGACACATTGGCTACTATAGGAGATTCATTGAGAACTTCTCCAAGATTGCCAAATCATTGGTAGAACTAACGAAGAAGGATGCATCATTCGAGTGGACCAAGGAACGTGAACAAGCATTCCAAACTCTGAAATAAAATCTTGTGGAAACTCCCATTCTACAAGTCCCTGACTAGTCTAGACCATTCCATATAATGACTGACGTGTCCAATTATGCCTTGGGAGCCATACTTACATAGTTACATGACCAAAAACATCCTTACTACATTTACTGTGCAAGTAGGAGTATCACCGGTGCACAACTTAACTACACAACTACAGAAAAAGAATTAATGGATGTAGTGTTTGCACTAGATAATTTTAGGCACTATGTGTTAGGTTACAAAGTGTTCATCCATACAAATTATAGTGCAATCAAGTTCCTCATGAACAAGCCAACGGTTAGCCCTTGTATTATATGATGGTTGGTAATCCTACAGGAGTTTGATCTAATGATGATCGATCGAAAGGGCACCGAGAATGTAGTTGCAGATCATTTATCTTGGTTGCACTAGGACAGCAAAGAGGATGAATATACCATATCTGATCATTTTCCTGATGAAGCTCTCTTTGCTGGTGTAGTGAATAACCAACCCATGGAAATGAATTGGTATAGTGGCATTCTCACCTATCTCCTTTCCCAACAAACACCACAGGAGCTGGACTTTAGGAAGAAACAACAGTTTCTTCACAAAGCCAAGTACTTCATGGAGATCAACATACAACTTTACAAAATCTATCCTAATGGCTTGGTTCAATGGTGTGTGCCTGATGTGGACCAACTAAGAGTTCTCCAAGACACCCATGAGGGCCCTTGTGGGGGTCACTATGCAGGGAGACGAATGACTATTAGGATCCTTCTTGTAGGATATTACTCGCCAACATATTTCGGGATACCCATCAATTTGTCCAATCCTGCGAGTGCTGTCAACATGATGGAGGAATCACTGCTAGAATGGAGAGTCCGAAACAATGGATTCAACCTTTAGAACCCTTTGACATTTGGGGAATAGACTTTATGGGGCACATTACACCAATGTCCAATGGAAAATCTTACATCATCATTGCCATAGACTATCTAACAAAATGGGCTGAAGCAGCTACTATTATAGGCTACACATCATCTACAACTGCACGATTTGTGCAACAACAAGTCATAAATAGGTTTGGTGTGCCATGTACACTTATCTCAGATAATGGAACACACTTCACAGGTGTAACCTTTTGGAAGTTGATGCAATTCTTAAGGGTTGAACATAAATTGACTACACCTTATTAGCCCCAAGCTAATGGCCAAGATGAGGTCATGAACCAAGAGATTACTAGAATATTAACAAGGACAATTAGCAAATATAGGTGAGATTGGAGCACTAAACTGAATGATTCCCTCTAGGCATACCACTCCACTTGGAAACTCCCTATAGGCTATTCTCCCTATGAGTTAGTATACGGAAAACTTCCAAAACTTCCAATTCAAACTAAGCTCCGTACACTATCCATGACATGTGACCTCCACCTCGACCTTGATCTAGCACAAAAATAAAGATTGGCAACTCTAAATGTGCTAGATGAGAATCGATTGATTGCCCTATCATCAAATGAGTTGCACAAGGCACATAACAAGCAACGTCATGACTTAAAAATTCGAAAGGTTAAATATCAACCAGGAGATAAGGTCCTCTACTAGAACCCCACACATATGCCACAATGCACAAAATTTCAAACATTGTGGGAAGGGCCTTACATTATTCATACAACCTTTCCCTTAGGGGCCATGACCATATACAAACTTGAAAGCCTTGATAAGAGATTACTGGATAATGTGCAACAAACCAAACCTTTCCATGAACTTAGAATAGCCAGTGCACATAATACCTCCGAGAGAGGATGACCTCGCTCATTATTTTAGATCTCCCCCCTTCCAACTTAGTCATGGGGGAGATGGCCACCTATGTTGATCAATCAAGGCCCTCAATTCCTTTTTAAGTTTTTTTTTACACATTTTTGTTTTACAAATTTCTTTAACTTTTTTTTTTTGCAACATCATTCATACTTTTTCATTTATTTGTGTGTTTTTTTATTTATTTTGTTAGGTTCCACCTAATAAGTGCTCCTGATGATGGTATGAACTGTATTCTATTGGTTGCTAATGTTTGGTTTTTACCTTTGAGTTATAATGTTGATACTAAGGTATGGTTCTTTTGATATAATAGTCAATGAATCCACATCATCCATGTGTCCATAAATTTCTATGGTCTCTCTTGGCTTGGAACCGTATAGTCCCTTTGTTTCAATAACAAGAACTATCAATGAATTAGTGACTGAGCATTTCTCAAACTAAGGAAGGACTCAAGGATTTAAAAGGGTGTGACTTCAAGGGGATTTGATGCATTTCTACTGGCCATTCTCTTGGGTGCTTGGATGTTTTCTTCTTGAGTTTTCCTTACCATTCTAACGTTTCTCCATTATTAGGAAGCTGAGCTAATAAAAATAATAAGTCTTTGCATGGTGTGGTTCTGACACAAAAAAAAAAGAGAGAAGAGGAAGAGAAAAGTGAGAATTCAAAGCACATCCCTTAGACGAAATAATCATCTGGGCTACAAGCATTGATTATGGAACTAAACAAACATGTTCTCTCTAACTAAGGCCCTTTCTCGCTCCCTACTTTCTCCTTTCTCGTTTTGTCAGGATGGTGGTGACTCTTTGGCAGAAGCATTCTTGTTACTTCAGGTGGATGGATTAGCCAAATTTATTAATGCGAAGTCACTAGATGTGGATTGTTTGAGGCTGGATCTAGAATGAGATCTACTAACTCACATTAACCATTAATACATAAGGGGCTGTACACCACCTTGTTCTTGAGACTCCATTCCATTCTCTTCTTTCCATCATTCTTTCTCCATTTTCCACCTCATTGCCAGTTATATCAATAGTCCATATTTTGGTTGATACATTGTTTTTTTTTTTTGGTAAATTCTTGTGGTTAAGACTTTAACCCTTGCTTCCAAATGACATTTCCAAAGCCTACGGACTCTTTGAATGTGGGATTGTCAGGACATTAAGGGCATAAGCCTGCTTTGGGGAGGACCCACTGACATTCCTATTTGGTGCATTAGTAAATTTCTTTCCCTTAAACATTTTTGCAATCAACTTTTATTTTTTTCATTTCCATCCCTAGCATCCATTTTATCGATGTTGTCATTTGTTTCTTTTTCTCCCTCTTTCTTATTCCTTATCGTTTTCCATTCTCTCACTACCGGAGGTTTGCTCTCAGTCATGGGGGTCTTGGTCCAATTTTTTTGATTTTCTCTTAACCCCTACACCTTGGGTAGTCACTAGTGTTATATCTCCAAAATCCACATTAGCCATATCACAACTCAGTCAATGGACCATACACTGAGGCAAGGTATCAACTATATTAGTAAGGGATTCATTTACCCTTTCTAATTTAAGATTGTGTTGTGTGTGCAAATGGAAATCATACACCAATGGATTGGATCTGGAGAGAACACTTGGAATGGACTGGTGTTGGAGCAGTTATGCAAGGAACAAGATCAATGGCGTGGTTATGGATGGACAACAGAAGGCGCAATCTTGGCATTAGCAACTACAGACTTCTTCTTTTCTCCCTCTCTCACTCTTCTCTCTCAGCTGCCAAATAAGGCTGGATGTCAAATATGTATAGTGTTCACTCTTGTTGTCATGAACACTAATATTGTCATGTGTTGTAATGATGATCCATTCACATGTCACCCCATTCATCATTAGTGTCATTCAAGTCAATAATCCCATACCTTCCCAATATTTTGTAAGGAACAGGAGGATGAGTTTTCATTTAGTCATGGGGGTATGATGAGCTGCGATATCATGCATGTGATATTGCGTACGCGATATTACAGCCCACCGCAATGTCTATAAATAAGAGGCAGCTTTCCCTATTCTAGGCACTTAGACTAAGACCCTTAGCCAAACTATAGCATTTTTACCATTTCAGAGTTATAATAATTTCCATGTGCCCGTAGTAGGAGTCTTAAAGTAAACAGATCTTTATTCGAGAAAATTGTACCTAAGCACATATTTGTGTATGGAAATAAAGATAAAATTTTTGATAAACCTTGCAACATGTGAACTAAGCTAAATAGGAATTAATTACTATTGAATATTTAAATTCTTTCCTAGTTAATTAATCTCTCTCAACCCTTGACTCTCCTAGTTAAGTGCATTCAGTACAACTGCTTCGAGCACATGTGTAACGCTTGGTAACCCAGTAACGAGTAGCGTTTGGTAATCCCAGCAGTGTTTCACTAGTTTAGGGTGTGTGCGGTAAGTGGGAACGGATACTAGTGTTAGGACAATTAGAACTTAGTTAGTAAATAGTTAATGAAAGTTAGTCACTTAGTTCTCTTCACTTTCCCCTATTACCATAAGACATTAAAAAGATAAAAGATATAAAAATCATATACCTCAAGCTTACTTAACTAGACAACCGTGACAATACAAGTAAGCTTGGGAAGACAGTTATTGATTAACCTTAAGTGTCCCATTAAGGCGCATAAGCACTTAGTCCTTGGAGTTCGACCGAATCACATGTGAGACGCTTGTATTCGTATGGTTGTGTGTAGAGGTACCTCACCACTCATCAGTAGTTATTAGTTAAAAACCTCTAACCCAGTATCTGCCATACCCACAACCTAGCCAATGCACTTATATCGAGGCAAGGTATCAACTACATTGTAGCTTATCTATCCATGCTAATTCATGACTATGTTGTGTGTGCAGATGGTAATTACATGAATAATGGACTGGGATAGGAGGAAGCACTCAAGATGGACTGGAGCTGGAGCATTTACGCAAGGAACAAATTTAGTCATGTGGCTATGGATGAACAATAGAGTGCACATTTCTAACATCGGTAGCAACGTGCCTCATTTTCTTTTCTCTCTCTCTTTCTCTTCAAGCTGTCGGATGAGGGTTTGGATGCCATCTATGTACAGTGTTCACCACAAAGGACGTGAACACCAACGTTGTAATATGTTTGTTGATTCGTTCACCGGGCACTTTGAGTCTGTTATTCCCTGTCACTATCAGTTCTCATTCAGTCAATAATCACATACCTTCCCAATATTTTTTAAGGAACTCGAGGATGAGTTTTCATTCAGTCGTGGGGGTATGATGAGCCGCGATATCGGGTACATGATATCATAGCCTTCCAAGCGATATCGGACATCCGATATCAGGCCATGTCTTGTTAGCTATAAATAAGAGGTGGGTGCACTTGGTTTGGCAATAGTTGGTTAATTAGTCTTAGTCCCTTACCCAAACTCTTGCCTTTTTCCCCTCTTAGAGTTAGAATTATTTCTGAGTGCCTGCAGTAGGAGTCATAAAGTGAACAAATCTTTATTCGAGCATTGTGTACCTAGGCACACCTTGTGGCCAGAAATAAAAATAAACTTTTTGATAAACCTTGCAATATTCAAAATTGCTTATTTAATGTTATTTACAGTTATTTAATGGTTTTCTTAGTTAATTAATGTTCTCTCTCTCACCTTGTTAACTCCCCCAAGTAAGCACACTCAATACGACCACTTCGAGCATGCGTGAAATACTTGGTAACCCAGCAACGATTAGCGTTTGGTAATCCTAGTAGTGTTGCACTAGTTTAGGATGTGTATGGCAAGTGGGAATGGATGCTAGTGTTAGGACTAGTTAGAGCATAGTCGAATAGTTAAATTAAATTGGTTAGTTAATTAGTTCACTTCTCCCTTTGTAGCACCAGGACATAAAACATAAAAATATATAAAAATCATATACCTCAACTTTACTTAACCATACCATCACCCTATACAAGTAAGCTTGAAAAGACAATGATTGACTAACCCGTCTGGGTTCTGTAAAGGCGCATAAGCACTTAGTCCTTGGAATTCGACCAGATCGTGTGTGTACGCTTGTATTCGTATGGTTAAGTGTAGGGATACCTCACCACTCATCACCATGTAAAACTTATATTAAGCCTTATACATCCTTGTGCATACATGAGGCTACTAACAACAAATGCATAAGGTATGCCTTTTATCTACTCTTGTTCCATTAAGTTTTGTGGGCATTGCTTTAAGTTAAGTTTATCTCCTTTCATTATGAGAGCCACTATAGGTGAGCAATTCTTCATTTTAAATCTCTCTAAAACCTCTTCAATATAGGTCCTTTTAGATAGTTCTAATAACCTTTGATCATATCTTTGTAAATCTCTATCCCAATGACATAGAAGGCTTCATCTATATCCTTCATTTAAAAATTTTGAGAGAGAAATTGCTTTGTCTCATGTAGCAAACCCATGTCACTACTTGCAAGTAAGATGCCATCCACATAAAGGATCAAAAAAATGAATTTTCTCCCACTAATTTTAAAGTATATACATTGATCAACAATGTTTCTAATAAAACCAAATGAGACCATAATGTTATGAAATTTTATATAGCATTATCAAGAGGCTTACTTTAGTTCATATATTGACTTCCTTAACTTCCAAAATAAGTGTTCTTTACAAAGCCCTTAGGTTTTTTCATGTACACTTTTTCAAGATCCCCATTTAAAAATGTCATTTTCACATCCATTTGGTGTAGTTCTAAATCAAAATGGGCCACCAAAGTCATAATTATTCTAAATGAATCCCTCATTGATACTAGAGAGAAGGTTTCATTATAATCAATCCCTCCTTTTAAGTAAATCTTTTAGCTGCAATTCTAGCTTTATATCATTCAACATTACCAAAAAGATCTTTTGGTTTTATAAATCCCTTTACAACTAATTGTTGAAGCTCCTCTTTGTAATTCAACAAGATTACAAACTTTATTTTTAGCCATAGAATCTATTCCTTCTTTCATGGCATCATATAAAAATATGGAATTTTCTCAACTCATGGCTTGTGAAAATGACAAAGGATCATCTTTAGGTCTAGCATCAAAGTTAGAATCTTGAAGGTATACAACATAGTCACTAGAAATTGTTGTTGTTTTTCTTTTTTTTTCTTTTTTTCTTTTGATCTTGAAGACCTTCTTAATTCTAGTTCTTCCTTAATGTTTTGCACATCTTGGGTGGTAGAATTAGTGATAATGTATTTCTCTTAAAGAGGTTATTCTTGATTTGATAACTTTTCCAAAGCATCCTTTAGATTACCTTAGGAGATGATTGATTCTTCTTTATTTATGATAGACTTATCACATTCCTTTATTTTTCCAAATTTTAATTGTTGAGAGATTTGCTTTTCATTAAATTAAAGTATTCAAGAAATGTAGCATTTCTACCCTCAACTATTCTAGGTATGTGTCTAGTACAATAAAATTTGAACCCTTAGGGTTTACTATATAGCCAATAAAGTAACCACTAATAATTCTTGGATCCAATTTCTTTAAGCTTGGGTTATAAACCCTTACTTCAACTAGACAACCCCAAATGTGCATGTATTTTAATCTAGGCTTCCATCCATTCCATAATTCAAAAGGTTTTTTAGGAACAACCTTTGATGGGATCCTATTTAAGATATACATTACAGTCTTCAAGGCCTTACATCATAGGGTTAAGGGAATATTAGAGTTCCTAATCATACATCATACCATGTTGATGAGCAGTTGGGTATTCTAACACTCAACCATACAAGTTACAAGTATTCATGCATGACCAAATTGTAATATGTGGATAGAAAACATAAGGATACTCGTAGTTGATATTCAGTTCATGATCCTTTTCATCTCACATAGAATTAGCAAAGTGCAAATTGTATGGTTTAACTCTTTGATGTAGGAACACCTCGTCTGATTCCCTTGTGCTTTGTCCTACAAGTTTTTTTTGTAGATTTCATACTTGAAGAATACTTGGACAAGTGTGTCCTATTTCTATGTGTAATCTTGTGTTAATTTTTTTGATGATGATTCCTAGATGTTTTAGCATGTCTTATGGTGTTTTGGACTCATTTTCAAGAGTCTAGGGGATTCCAAGGTTTATGGTGACTTATTTGAAGGCATCCAAAGGTTCCAAGCATCAAACAGAGCATTGTTATGTTTGGCACCTATAGCTAAGACATCTCACCATAATTTGAGACATCTTAAGACCATATGAGACATCTCAAAAAAATAGTAGACATCTCATCTGAAAGCTAGGTTTTTATAGTAGACATCTCAACAAAGCCAAAGATGTCTCGAACAGTGAGGAAAAAGCTTCAACATGGAAATTTTGATGGGGAAACATCTAGGAAGTTGAATAGAAAGATTCCTAGGGTTTTGAATCTCTATAATATGTATGTATCCATCCATTAAGAAGAGGATAGAGCTTGTATGTAGGAGTGAGAGAAAACACTCTTGAGAGTGGAGAGTTGAATAAGAAAGAATGGATGAGCACATTTAGTGAGTGCATATAGTTATTGTAGCTTCAAGATCAACTTGTGGTAGTGAAGATTTCAGTCCTAAGTTATGGGAGATTTTTCTATCGGTTGTGTCTTGCATTAAGAACAGCCATTATATGGTTGTAAAGCCTCATGCTGTGCAATATCGGTTAAGTGTGATAGGTTTTGGATGCTTGTGGCTTTTCGAAACCTATTGTAATCTTCTAATAACTTAATTAAAGATAGCTAGTTTTTTTTCTAGAAAATTTTTTTTCTTTGCATAATATCTAGATTTAGTGTGTTAAAGGTGATTTAATTATTGAAGTGAACCTACTCTAGCATTATTAGTATTAGAGCTTAGTTTTATTATTGCTTGGAATTTGGCTAAACTCATATGGCATCCAAGAAGAAATAGGTGCAAGCTATGAATTGGTACATGGAGAGCATGAAGTCCACCTTCCAAATGATGGTTGTTTAATTAGATGAAATCAACACGAAGGTAGATAGACATGCTAGTCCAAGCCATATCTACAACCAAGTAGGTGAAGAGGATGTATGTTCAAATGAAGTAGTTTCACACCTAGGTGGAGATGGAGTAGATGAAGAGGAAGGTCAATCCAACTATGAGATTGTAGGAAACCATCAATCAAGGATTCCAATGGAAGCAAATCTTATTCCTCAAATAAGAACTCTAGTGGCGTTCAATACTTCTTCAAGAAAGCTTGATGATGAAGATAGGACAAGGCTTGTGGGAGTGTTCAGAAATTCTTCAAGACTTCCATATGTAGAGTTGAAGATTTTCAATGGTGTGGATGGCACCAATGCCTTTGCAAGTTAGCTAAAAGCTCTTGAGAAGTATTTTCAATTGGAAGAGGTATTGAATAACTTGTGGGTACCTATTGTTGAACCTAGATTAGAAGGTATGGCTTCTACTTGATGGAAAAAGAAGTTTCAAAGTTATGAAAGATGAAATGGTCAACCTATCAAAGATTAGGATCTAATGAAATACAAGTTGAAAAGGAAATTTTAACAGTTTCATTAGAGACAAGAAACCATTATGAAGTTGAAATTCCTAAGGCAAGATAACAAGGATGTCAAAGAATCTTACATCGAATTTTGTGATCTATTCCAATAAGCTAAGGTAAACTAGGAGGAGTATGAACAATCTTCAATCATTTTAGGAGGTCTCAAAATGAAATACCAGCAAGAGTTATCCTTTAATGAGTAACAAACGCTTGATGAGGCTTATGATTTGGTACTCAAAGTTGAGAAGAAGTTAGGTGGATTTAGAAACAAGAGCAAACAAACCTCCAAGGAGAAGAAAAAAGGATCTAGATCTGATAAGGGATTTAAGTTTAAATTTGAAAATGAGGAGAGTAGCCAAGACAAGAAGATTGAAAGAGTTGATGAAAATGATAAGGACAAGAAGGACCAAGGGAAGAGAAGCAAGGGTCAAGGTTATGACTCAACAAAACTACAGTGCTTCAAATGTGGAGAATAGGAACACAAGCAATGGGAATGTCTACTTCAAAAGGCAACTAAGGATAAAGATGTGCAAGCCATGGAGGTGGAGGAGACATCAAGCCAAGCTCTTCAAAGATGTAACCCTAATGCTTCAAAGATATAGAATGTTTTTAAATTAAATTCTTATGCATTCATAGAGAATGTCAATAGAGGAGATCATCCTAATAGGAAATTGTTATTTCAAATTAGGGCTAGTTATTTGCTTAGTGGGGAATGGATTCATGTTTTGATTGATGGGAGACCCCAAGAAAATATTATTTCTTCTAAGGTAGTTGCTAGATTGGGTTTGGTAACTAATCCTTATCTGAGACCCTATAAGGTGCATTGGTTGTCCAAAGATTTTTCCCAAGAGGTGAGGGAACAATGTATGTTAAAATTTAAAATTGGAAGTTTTCATGATGTTGTGAAATGTGATGTACTTCCAATAGATTGTGTTTATGTAATTCTTGGTAGACCTTGGAATTTTGAAAATGGTACTCAATTTTATGGAATAAGAAATGTGTGAAGTGTTGCTAGACCTAATGGAATTCATGATTTTATTCCTATGACAAATGAACAAGCAAGGCAACAAGGTTCAGTTAATGATTTCTTAATCCTTCTAGAAGAGAGGAAATATATTAAGGAACATGATGAAACCAATTTTGGTTTTGTTGTTATAATAATAATTGCTACTAACCATGATGATGTGCAAGTTGAAATTTGTGTGTTAGGCTTGAATGAGGAATTTCCCGAG
Organism: Gnetum montanum; assembly: GCA_015680685.1. Classification (NCBI taxonomy): domain Eukaryota; kingdom Viridiplantae; phylum Streptophyta; class Gnetopsida; order Gnetales; family Gnetaceae; genus Gnetum; species Gnetum montanum. Next base: position 459,646 of record MNCI01020108.1, on the reverse strand, counting down.
GTGTTCAAGAAGGAATTAGATGGACTACCAGCGATGAGGAATGTACAGCATCAAATTAACTTCATTCCTAGTGCTACCATTCCAATTGAGAGAGCTTACCAGATAGCACCAAATCATAGGGTTAAATTGCAAAGCCAAGTAGAGGGGTTACTTGCAAATGGCTTCATAAGGGAATCCATTTCACCTCATGCAGCTCCAATGGTGCTAATGCCAAAGAAGGACAACGATGAATGGAGCATGTGCATTTATTCTAGGGCAATGAATAGGATAACACTAAGGTACAAGTTTCCTATTATAAGGATGGATGATATCTTTGATGAACTTACCAATGTAGAGATTTTTAGCAAAATTAATTTGAAGAGTGGTTACCATTAAATCAGAATTAGACCTAATGTTGGCTAATGGATGTTGTAGGATTAGGCCTCTTGCTCTACAAGTGAATTCTATTCTCAAACTTGTTTCCTTCCCCTATGTCTCTTTCCTCTTAGTTGTAATGGTCCTTCTACTACAAGTCTATTAGGAGGCATTTGCAATCATAATGAATTCCTTTAAGATGGCTTAAGGATTTCATAAAAATATCTAGTTTTTCATAAACCTTTCTCAAGTTCTTAGGTTTAATCAAAGTCAATTCTTATTATCATGTTTTAGTTCTTATTAAGATTATAGAGTTAGAAAAAATTTGGAAAACCCCTTAATTGAAGAATTTCATAATGTTTAAAAAACATTTTGGGCTTTATAACCTATCACAATTATTAATTTCTTGTTTGACATGTGTATGAATGGTTATTTAGGAAGAATTGTTAAGTTTATTAGCCTTTTTTAGTTTAAAATATAATCATTTCTTATTATTCTTACCCTTTCTTTGTTCCTTTAAGCATTAGAAAAAATTCAATGCAATTTGCGCAACTACGTGCAGTAGTCTCTCCCATGACTAAGTTGATTAATTTCTAAGCAAGAGAAAATGAAAATAACTCAAATTGAATTACTATGAAGATGATACACCACTTGAAAATTTAGAGGTTAGAAAAACAACATGAACTCCCTATGTATAAAATGAAAGAATGAAAATAATTTTCTGACATCTCACATGTATATATAGATTTTTTTTGGGAATACACCATGGATGTGATATTGCAAAGGCTCATAGATCGTATCTACGATATTACCATGAAAATTTTCAATATTTTGTGCATTTTCTACAAGAAAAATTAGAAACATTAGAGAGTATGGAAGGTATAGAGATGGTCCAAAGGGTTCTTGATCATAGTTAATGCTTAGAATGAAAGAATTTATCATTAGAAATGTGTGAAAGAAGGATTTTAGGCAAGGTAAGTCAGTTAAGTTTGTAGGATATGGTTGGTCAAAATTTCCAAAAATGTAATTAAAGATGATTATATAGGAAAGATAACAATGATCGTCTGAGTGTTCTAGAGGCACAAGATGATGTGGAACTAGTCATTCAATATGAAGCACAAAAGTTATATAAATGAGTCCTTCCCATTGCAAGCTTCAGCCCATAATGCCCTTGTATAACCATACCTACTAGTGTCCATAGGTACTTAAGGAGTTGAATGTAAAACATACCTGTCTTCCAAAACACACATGTTAGTATTGTACAAAACCATCAAATTATGATTGTATATAATAATGAGGTGAAGTGAAAGTAATAGAGATTATAGAGAATCAGATGTGAGGTGTCTTACCATAAGCATAATGAATTCTATGTGTGATGTATGGTTAAAATTATCATTAGCCCTTTCATCCAAGATCCAAACCAAGTCCATACCACTTACTAGTGACATCGCATTATATCATCTCAAACTAACAACCACAAGACAATTATAGCTATAAGAAATATTAACACTTGGTAATGAAGTGCAAAGAAGTAATTTATTAATAACACATTTTATTTTAAAAGGAGACATGTCCATTGGATAGAGGAGTATCTTCAAGCATGGGTTACATGTCTTTCTAGCCCCATAACTAATGTATGTCCAAGAAACTTTAAAATTTTTAAGAAGTTGCCTACCTTTAGGCATGGGTAACATGTATTTCTAATGGAAACCCCTAGAAATTTTTATTATGTGTATTTCTTATGTTCTTACTATGTCAACCTTACTAGAGCACATCCTTCGGGCATGGGTAACATGTCTTTACAGTGACATGATAAGGTAGCACTTATTTTAGACATACTTTCATTTTTTATTTAAACTCGAGTAAATAATACAACCTAACAGTAAGATAAGACTTATAGTAATAGCCTTAGAGAATCCACAAATATCCTTGATATCACATCCTTTTCATTCCCACTTGGTTCTTCTCTTTTCCATTTAGACATAATGATCACAAGCTTATTCTAGTTTTATTGTGAAGAAAATGTTATTTTATTCATGGTAAGAACCCCTTATTATTACAAATGAGTCGATGGATAATGTGGTCTCACTATATATATATATTCAATCCTTCAATGATTTGAGAACATAGGGTGAAATTCTTATTATTTGGACTACATATTATTTTAGTCCTTTACACTTTACTCAAAATATTAACAAAAATATGAACATGAAGGATAGTAAAAATCATAGAAAAATGATTAAGAAATAGAAAAAGTATAAAAGAATGGAAAAGAGATTAAAAAATGTAAAAATTGGTAACAAGGGTAAAAAATGTAAGAAGAATGTAAAAAGAATATAAAAACATAAAAAGAAGAATTCATGCCTAAGTGTTAAACTTGATACCCCCATGACTATTGTTAAGATTGGTAACTTGGAAAATTAAATGGGTGTTAAACAGTTTGGCATGTGAGGTGGAGTCTTTGGAAGAGTTGGAAAAGTTATGAAATGATTTTACCTATTAAATATTGACAAGAATAAGTTTTTGTGGGTATGTTGGGTTATATAGTTACATGACACTTGATTAGTATGCTACATGAATGATATAAGGTCCTTCCCAAAGAATTTGGAACTTAGTATTTTTTGGAACATGATTGGGGTTATAGTAAAGAACTTTATCACCAAGCTTGATGGATACTTGTCTTATTTTGATGTCATATCTACAATTACAATACTTCATGTGGATTTTATTACTCATTTGAGCTACTAGCTGATTTTCATCTAAAATATTTAGATTCATTAAGTGTTCCATTTAAGCTAAGTTTAGATCTAAGTCAAGATTAGTAGAAACTACAAGGGTATTCAATTCTACTTTGATTGGTAGAGTGGACAATTTGTCATAAACTAACTCTTATGGTAAATACCTTATAGGAAGTTCCCAAGTTAATATATATGCCCATAGAGCATCATTAAGTTTAGTGCTCCAATCCTTCCTATATTGACTAATGGTTCTAGTTAATATTCTTGTAATTTTTCTATTAGTCACTTCAACTTGACCATTTTCTTGGGGTTGATATGATGTAGTTACTTTATGGTTAACCCTAAGTTGTTGCATTATCTTCTTAAATGTAGCTCTAGTGAAATGAATCATGAAGTCTAATATTAGCATGCATGATATTCCTAATCTATTCATCACATGTTGTTGAAATAATTTTGTAGCTATTGTGGCTATGTAATCTGTAACTACAGTTGCTTCTACCCACTTTGTACAATAATCAATAGTTACTATGATATCAGATTTCCCATTCAACATCAGTGTGATGGGGGCCCATAAAGTTAATTCCCCAAATATCAAAAGATTCTAATGGTTGTATCCACTATTGTGACTCTTCATTTCTGGTAGTAAATCCCCCATCGTTTTGGCATCTTTTACAAGACTATGTAGACCTATGTGGATCCTTGAATATGGTAGGCCAAAATTAGCCCACCATCATCAATTCTAGTGCTGTTCATCATCCTACATAGTGACCATTACATGGTTCCTCATGTGCATCTTATAGGATTCTTTGTTAAACCTCTTCTAGAACACACCGTCTTATTAACCCATCAACACATATCTTGTAGATATTTCCATTAATTTCATATACCTTTTTACCCTATTGAGAAAATTTTATTTTTGTTTCTTATCCCATTCAACAAGAAGCTCTTGTGTAGTAAGATATGTCATGTAATTAGTAACCCATGACTTCACTATTGAATCCACAACTGTTGTTATTTCTATAAATAAACTTCCATCAGGAAATTGGTTCAATAATGGTTCTTCAATCTTCTGAGGTTCCCATCTCAACCTTGATAGGTGATTAGCTACAACATTTTTAGTTTCTTTCTTATAAATCATTGTAATGTCAAATTCTTATAGAATGATGAGCCATCATATTACTCTTGGACTCACTACTAGTTTATTCATCAAAAACATGCTAGCAGTGTGATCATTATGAACATAAATAGAATACATGAGCACATAGTGTCTAAATTTTTCAAGTGCATATACCATAGCCATAAGCTTCTTTTTTGTAGTGGTATAATTGAGTTGCATCTAGGTGATTCTTCGACTAGTGTAGTGTATATAAAAAGTTCTTTTTTAGTCATCAAGTTGAGTTAACACTACCCCCAATGCATAGTTTGAAGCATTTGTCATAATGTGAAAAGGCTTAGATCAATCCAGAGCTTGTAGGATTGGTGTCTCAATCAGCTTCTACTTGAGAGTCTCAAATGCTTTCTCACATTATTTTATCCACTAAAATGATACATCTTTCATTGTCAATTCAATGAGTGACTTTACAATCTTTGAAAAGTTTTTAATAAATCTCTTATAATATCCTATATGGCTAAGAAATGATCTGATATCTTTAACTTATTGTGACCTCTAAGTGATATTTTGAATGACTCTAATCTTTATTGGATCTACCTATATTTCTTTATGAGATACTTTATGTCCAAGAACTATATCATCTTAAACCATTAAGTGGCTTTTCTACCAATTAAGCTTCAAATTAGTTTTAACATATCTTTTCAAAACTTACTGTAAATGGTCCAAGGCTTATTTGAAGTCTAACCGATACATGGAAAAATCTTCCATAAATACCTAAACTCTGTTGTCAATTTGCTTCTAGAATATACTCAATACAAATCTTTGGAAAGTAGTGAGAGCATTACACAAGCCAAAGGACATTTTCTAGTATGCAAACATTTTCCATGAACTAGTGAACATTGTTTTCTCCTAGTCTTCAGGTGCGATACAGATTTGGTTATACCCATAATGGTGTCCAGGGCTAGATTAGAAAATGACAAAGGAAAATGGTCCTTAAATGTTTCCATGTTCAATAGTCAAAAATCAATACAAATCCTTCACTTGCTACCTTTCTTTGAGACAATGACTAATGAACTAATCTATTCACTATCTACAATTGGATAAATGAAACCTACTTTCAATAGTTTCTCCAACTCTTTCTTGATAACTTTTTGAAGTTTTGGGTTTAATCTTCTTTAAGGTTGGTGGTGTTGTTTAATGGCTAGATTTGTGTAGATTTGATGTTGACAAACGTTTAAACCAATGCTAGTGATCTTATCATAGGACCATGCAAACACAATTGGCCATTTGTTTACTACTTCCAATAATTCTCTCTTTTTTTCTTTATCAAGATTGGCATTTGTGATTACTAATTTTTTATTATTAAAAAAACCATATTCTAGTGCATCTGGTAGGACCTTTAGTTCTAGAGGTTCGAGTTTGTATTTGTCTGGTATATCTAACTATCCCCATTCAATGTCTTCTTCTTCCTATAATTTAGTATGAGGTTATCTTTGTGATAACTCTAACTTATTTTTTCCTTTGACATAGCCACTTATAATCTTGTCCAAAGATTCCATGCACATGTTAGATTCTACTTCTTCTTCAGTGATCTATCACTAGGTGCCTGCCTTCTTATCTAGTGGCTACTATAAATAGATGTTTTTATACACACATGTCTTCAACACATCTATTACATGTTGTAATGGCATCATGTTTTATGGTCCAAATTTTCTACATACAATTGCACCCATTATCACTATATGCAATGCATGGAACTTTGCATCCTTGGATAATTCTGACTTTCTATTTCTTTGAAATTTCCAAGGATAAGTCTCTAATTCCAAGCTTAGCATCCATAGTATTAATCCATGCTCTTCCAATTATTATAGGGAATTCCCCCTTATTCTTTTTCACATGTATGACTAGGAAATCAATAGGATAAGACTAGCCACTGATGGTCATAATAACAACTTCCACTTGCCCAAGTGGAACTGTAATTAACTAATCTACTATCTAACTTGATGTTACTCTTATTTAGCATAGGGAGATTTCAGGTGTTATACATATCCTGTGAAATAAGATTCACTTATAACCCAAAATTTGATAAAGCCTTGCATGGTTTATGTCCTGTGATTTGGAAATAGACTAAAGAGCTTCCTAGATTTATTCTCTTTTTGGGAAGTGGTCCTACTTTGACCTAATGGATTACCATTTGTGTAAATATGATAGTTGTTAGATTCTTTTTTGTTGATGTTGAAAGCATAATGCTTTCCTAAGGATTGTGTATGAACAAGATAGAGCTAGATGAAGTCCCCATCCTTCAAATCTTTTGTAGGCTTTCCCTAAGGAAGGGATGTTTCATGGATCTTGGCTTGCTTCTTATAATATACTTTTGTGTAGTAACTACCTCGGTAGTAATCTTTTATTATGGTTGTATTGGTAGTTCTCCTTGCATGACTCATTGTAGTACTAGTGTAAAGTATTAGAAGCTTAGATTAAGAAACCAACTACTAGTTAGGATATGTAAAAATTCAAATCCATGTATGACGTAGTAGGTTTGTGGTATTATAGTGGGTATTAGGGTGAGGAAGCATGGAAAAAAGTATTTCTAAGAGAGATTGGGAATTGGATGTAGTATCCATAAAGGTTAGGTTATCTATAGGGAGATTGTTGTCTTGGTGGTGACATTCCCCATGTTTTTAGTTATTGCCACTACTACTGGTATTGCTCTTACGATTAAGGATAAGCCTTTCTTGGACAGCATGATTTGTTGGTAGAGCTATTGAAAATTACCTTGTAAATAAGGTAACCATCTAGGAATTTTTTTCTTTATAAACTTTGGATTTAGTACATATGCCTCAGATTCTTATAAGTGGGCCGTAACAAGATAACATCCCTTAGAATGTTCATATTTACACACTTTGCATCCCTCATTATCTTCTAAACTAGATTCGTATTTTTCATCTACTATAGCAACTTTTTCAGTGTGCTTGAAGTCTTCACGTCCATTGTATCTTTTGTTCTTCTTATCTTTACTTTTATTTAAGACTTATTCAGTCTTTTCGTCTGCTATCTTTAGTGCTGTAGTAATTTTTTCATCTATAGAATCCTATGTTTTCTCTACTTTTGTTGTAATGTCATTAACTAATTTCTAAATTTGTAGAGTCTTTTGTTAAATTGTGTCTTCCAAGGTTTCTTCTTCTTGTGATTCATATATTCTTACATCCTTCTTGCTTATTACTACATCTTTGTTATACTCTTCCATTGATTCTCTCTTCCTTAACTCTTCTTCTTCTTTTGTCACTTGGTCTATAAGTCTTTGGATTCAATGAGCTATCATTTCAAATAATCTACCTTGGACATACCCAAAGTATCTCTCTTGTCTTGTTCCTTAACTCATCAATGATGTGTCAAAGTTATTTTCTATAAGAAAATCCATGGCCAAAGAACTTATGTAATAAGAAATAGTACCTACCCATTACTACATCAAGAAATCCATGTGTCCCTTATTTCCATCCTTGGATCTATTTTCTCAAATTGGACACTCTAGAATAGGTTTAATACTTGTCGTTGAAGATTTCTAGCATGGTACTGCATCTTTAAATTAATTTTGGTTCTAAGGATCTGTACCAATTCTATGCTTCCTTGATAAGTATTATAGGAAACAACTTTAATTTCTATTAATCATTTTTGATGTTTTATAAAGCGTAGGCATCGTGAAAGGCTCAAAGATGATGTTATGGATCTACATGCTATCCACCTTTGAATTTTATAATGTTATTTATGTCTAAGCGCTTGATGCGACTGTCTCTTACATGCTTGATAGGAATGTACACAACTTCCCTAATATTGACCATGTTTTGAGTGGCCAATAGGGGTTCTTCATAGTCTTCAAGTTTGTAAGCTCTGTTGTAGTGATGATTCCTCTAATGCTCATGATGTTCTCTTCCCTTATGTCTAATCCTTTCTCTTCTTTCATCATGGTTATCTTCCTCTTCATCAAGATGCCTTCTTCTATATGCATATCTTTCATGGTCCCTCCTTCGTTCCCATCACAATCCCTCAATCATAATTCTTCCTTACCAGAATTTGTAGATGAATGAAAGGAAGAAGATGATGAAGTTGGAGAATGGTGTTGGTTGGTTCTCCTTCTGTGACTTCATGATTCTTCTACTTTGGATTTAGTATAGGTCTTATGCCTTGAATTCCTCCTAAGTTTGGAGTCTTCCTTGTTTCTTCCATGAGTTTCTACAAGAGCTTAAAGTAGTTTTATCTTAACAGGATCTTCAATATGGATGATTGTTATTTCAGAATGAGATCTATGATAATAATAGAATTTCTTAGTTTCAAATACAAAATCTTCCTTTTATTCTAGGATAATTGTCTATCATGCCTTCTTTCCTTTATCTTGGTCATCCCTTATCTCCATGATGGCATTCCTTCTTGCCTAAGCCTCCATTGGCTAGTATGGTTTGGTCATGTGTTTGATGACTTGATAGCCTTCTTGCATATGGCCAAGGTTTGACTTCATAAGGACTACTTAAAGCATTAATGGTGTTGAATGTTTTGGAAAGAAAATATTATCCTATAGATTCCTCCATTTGAGTTGTTCATCATGGTGAAAGATATGTAAAATCAAGATAATAAGGATCAATATGAGCATAGGAAATCCTAGATTGCATCAATGCACTCCAATCTTCTTCATTATAATCTTTGCCATGAATTTCATTAAATTTAGTAGCATGTGAATATTTTTACTTAGTTGTAGAAGCCATGTTAAGTGTTTGACACTTAGGTCTATCCTTTTTGAGAAAATTATTCCAAGTGTGAAAAATACACTTTGTGATGTTTGATACAATGAGCTTTGTAAAATCAACTAACTAGCAAACATTGACACATTCCCCAATAATAATGTTAATAATGACTGATTGGATATTTCAACACTTAATCATACAAGTCACAAGTGTTCACACATGACCAAATCATGATCCGTGGATGGACAATGTAAGAATACTAGTAGTCGATGTTTAGTTCATGATCATTGTCTTCCCACATAAAGTTAGTAAGATGCAAGTTCTATGGTTTAACTCTTAGTGAGGTATATGATATATTGATGTTGCTTGGCTTGAATTACGATAAGTTTCAAAATGGTAAAAATGATGATAAAATCTATGTCTAAGTGCAATGAAAACATAAAGCTATTCTATCCTAATAGGGATAAGCAACCATTCTTGGTTTGTCGTACACATCTTGGGTTGATGTAATCATTACTGGGATTACCAAGTGATTTTACTACTGAGTGAATCAAGTGAAGTCACTAATGGGTTATTAAATAGTTACACTTTACATTCAAAACCAAACGTACTTATTCTACCTTACTAAGAGACATTGGAAAAGTAAAGTACTTAGAAAATGTAATTGACGTAATGAAAGTAAACATGATGAAAAAAAATTAAGCTAAGTGAGATGCTGCAAGGATGAAAACTAATCTTGATCTTTATGTTTGTTCATGAATTACATCCAGGAAATATCCAATTGAATAAAGATTTGTACAACTGTTATTCACCACATTATGGGCATTCACTCTATCTCTAACTCTAAGTCATGAAAACAAACTGTAAGAATTCAGCTAAGTATCAGCTGCAAGTTGTTGTTTCGACACAATAGTGGATTGGTATTTATAGGCATGACCATGGTCCACTACATTGCATCTATGATGATGTATGCAAAACTACGATATTGTAGCATTTAAACATGGTTTATCACATGTCCATAACTATATGGTTCCTTCTTTTTACTACACCATTTTGTTGAGGTGTTACTTGCATGGTGTACTGGGAAATAATGCCCTATTCTTGAAGGAATGTTGTAAATGGACTTGGTGCATGTTCCTTTTTAGTATACTTCCCATACTATTCATAATCTTGATTTTCATTTTCTTGTGTTTTTTTACTTCTATTTTAAATATCTTAAGAGCATCTAATGCCTCTACTTTATCAAACAAAATGTAGAGACATATATATCTTGTATAGTCATCAATGAATGAGATAAAGTATCTCTCATTATTTAAACAAGAAGCGAGAACAGGTTTACAAATGTCTATATGTATGATTTCAAAAAAATTTGAACTCCTCTTAGCCCCTTCAATGTTCTTGTTAGTCTACTTTTTCTTAATGCATTCTATACAAGTACCAAAATCAATAAAGTCAAGGGTCATCAAGACACCATTATCTACTAATCTTTTAATTCTTTCTATGGAGATATAACCTAATCTTTTATGTTATAGCTTTAGAGGATTCTTCATTTATGATGCACCTTTTATTGCTAATATACAAATGTGTAGTTAAAAGATTACGTTCAAAAGTAGAAACTAAATTAAGCTTACAAAAAGCATGAACAAGTTTTCCAAAATCAATAATATTTTTATTTTTAAGGATTTTTCAACTAGAATGTTTAAAATTAAACATGTATTCAAACTTAACTAATCTAAAAACTAAAGTTAAATTCCTAAAAAGTGATGGAATATAGGAAGCATCTAGAAGATCTAGAATGTGTCCAAAGTCTAATACTAGTCTATATATCTCAATTTCCTTCACTTTAGAATACATATGATTTCTTGAATATATGCTTCGTTCATTTTCCTCTAGTTGCCTTAGGTGGAGGAAGCCCTGCATGGTAGTGGAAATGTCAATCATGAAATCAAAATCAATCCACCATGTATTATTAAGAGCATCAACAAAATAAAATTCATGACATAAATAAGAAATAAGGTTTTCTTTCTTCTCGAGCCATTTTTTATACTTTTGACAATTTCTTTTCATGTATCCCTTTTTCTTATAGAAAAAATAAGTAATCTTTTCGCCATGTTGTTTCATTAGTACAATTGCTTCATTCTTTTCCTTGTGAACACTTTTTTCCTTTTTGCCCTTTCTTTTATCATGAGTAGCTAGATTAGTACTTTTTAGCTTTTCATGCTTAATTCTTTTCTCCTTCTAAACACACATAGTCAAAATTTCATTTATTGACCAACTTTCTTTATGTATGTCATATGAGATTTTAAATGGTCCATACTCATTTGAAAGAGAATTAAGTATGAAGTTAATAAGAAATGACTTAGAGAAGTTAATCCCTAAGGATTTCAATTGGGCTTCTATATCCCTCATTTTTATAATGTATTTATGCACACCTTTAGAGTTGTCAAGCTACATGCTTGAGAGTTTGTTCATGAGAGTGCAAACTATTGCCTTATCAAACTATAAAAATTATTCTTTAATGGCTTGCATGAAGCCCTTAAATTTTTCACATTTAGGGATGGAACCTCAAATGTTCTTTTTATATGAGTTTTAATGAACATCATATTTAAGTGGTTGGATTACCCCCACCACTCAAATGAACTGTTTTCCTTTAGCACACAAGATTCTATCAGTGTATTAGGAATATCCATATGGAATACTAAATCAAGGTCCATCTAGTCTAAGGTAAGGAGGGCTCTATCCCTTTGATCTTGGAAATTATCCATAGTTAATACTGAAACATGAGGATTAGGCACAAAGGTTGTAGAACTAACTCTTACAAGAGCAAAATACATCATAGTAGAAATTAGGAAAAATAATAAATATCAACCTTCGTATGGGTAGGTTACACCCGCAATAATTTACATAACATACTTATCAATAATACTTGCAAATGTAGAAAAAACAATGCATCCTTATGGGCCTAGAAATGTTTATTCCAAATTTACTATCTCATTCCAACTAGATTATTAAAAAATTACTTATTTTTGGGGCTAAGTAATTTAATCATGAACTACTTATAATTTTTGAAATGATACGATTGTTCACATTATCATTATAACTTAAGGTGTTGTGGCTACCCTTAGGTCATGTTTAAAAATTTTCCTTTGAACATGTCATAAAAGAAAATTTTAATGGTGTTATATTTTAATATCCATAAATATATAGAAAGCACTCTCACAAAACAATATGTATGAAATAATTTCATATCAATAAATTAAAAAAATGGTTTCCCAAAATACACCTTTTTTAATATGACATTACAAAAAGATAAATATTATATCTATAGCTATATTTCAAAAATATATGTTAGTTAATAAGTAAAATATGCTAGATGCACAAAGTAAGAGTAAGGAAAGTGTATCAATAACTAAAAAAATCAACAATGAGATGTTAGCCTAGTGGTAAGACACTTGATTTAGAAGCTCCAAGTAATGGGTTTCATTTTGGTGGTCAATGATGAGTTATATAAAGTTCTAATTGGACTATATATCTTGAGGTTTACCTATGTTTCATTATTTTAGGTTCCAACACCCCTAATAACTAAAAATATCATGAGTAAAACTTAGCAACATAGTAATATCCAAAAACTAAAACTAAGGATATCTGATAAAACATAGCTCTAATACCAATGTTGGATAAAATCCAAGATCTACCTAGTAACAATAGTTAAATAAAAGAAATTAGCATTTCTATAATACTAAAAATATTCCAAGATCTATCAGTTAACAGTAGTTAGCTAAATATAATTTCTATAATTGGACAAGAAACTAAATTACTAGCAAACCAAAATCCGTTCAGGCATAGATAAGAATTTATGGAAGCAAAACTAAGATAACAACTAGAAGGGAAAACTAAAAATTATTTTGTTTATTTTAAGAGTGATAGCTACCAACAATGAAAGATTTGCTACAAAAATTGCTAATTAATGAGTGGTTAGGTATTCCAACACTTCACCATACAAGTCACAAGCATTCATGCACAACCAAATTCTAATCCATGGATGGACAATGTAGGTATCCTAATGGTTGGTAGTTGGTTCATGATCATTGTCTTCTCACATTAAGTTAGTGAATTATGAGTAGTATGGTGTCACTCTTGGTGAGGTATATGATATCATGATGTTGTGGGTTCAAATTAATCCCAAGTGCTTCCATAATGAAAATGAGAATAAAATCTAAATCTAAGTAATAACTAAACTGTAAACCTATCCTAGTCTATGGTGATAAGCATCCATTCTTGGGTTTTCATACATGCCCTAGGCTCATGTAACCATCACTAGGATTACCAAGTGAATTCACTACTAAGAGAATCAAGTGAAGTCACTACTGGGTTACTAAACAATTACACTTAACACTCAAAACTAGTTGTACTTATACTACCTTACTAAGAGACATTGGTAAAGTAGTAAAGTGTTCATGAAATGTAAATGACATAAAAGTAAACATGCTGGAAAGTAAAATTAATCTAAGTAAAGTAAACTAGGCAGAATGTTGCAATGGTAAGAAATAATCTCGATCTATATTGTTGGTCATAAATTATGTCTAGGTATGATACACTTGAATAAAACTCTGTACAACTATTACTTACCACACTGTGGACATTCACCACTAACTCTAACTTTAAGTGTAACTCATAGAAAGAAATTGTAAGAATTTCTCTAAGTGTTGAACAAAAGTTGTTCCAATGATATGATGGTGGATTGGTATTTATAAGCATGACAAGGTCCCATTACATCAAATCTATGATGATGTAAGTAGAGATACGATATCACATTATTTAACTTAATGGATTTTATCATACCTCCATGACTAACTAGATACCTTTGCTTAAGTTAAAACAAAAGGAGGATAAAGTTCCCTACAAAATTGTGAGGTGTCTTCAGCCTTTGACATGACTACTTATATACATTGCTAACTTGACTCTGAATGCCACATTATGCTTTGAGTGGTATTTACAAAATTACCATGCATTACATGATTGACATAATTTGATAATTTAAAATAACAAAACAAAACAAGACAAAATGGTAAAGCTTGATGTAGCCTTATGTCCCCGATGGCAGTGGCTCCTCCATCGACTTCTTCCCTTTATCATTCAACCTTGAGATTTGATATCTGTTAAGTAACACCTAAAGTTTCTCTTCTTCTGATCTAGGATCATGTACCATCTAGGTAAATTCTACAATGTTAGCTAGATTTGGTACCTTCCATGGGCATGGCACCTCTAGAAACATCTTATTTGCCTTTACATATGAAGCTACAAACTACTATCTTTCCTCTTCAAATGCCCTTTCCATTTTCTTAACTATTGATAATCTATCACTTTGTGGGCCAAGTTTGCTACTCCATCCTTCTAATCCTAGTAGATAACTTTGACCACCTCGAGCTTAGAGTTTGCAATATGCAATTTTTTTTGTGCATCTTTTCTATTTTCAAACTCTTTCTCATATAATGCATAGGTCACAACCACTTGCTTAGGTCACAGCCACTTGCTGCTCAAGTTCATTTCTAGGACTTCCTATTTTAAGCATGGCTAGATTAGCATACCTAAGATTTTCTAATCCCATGTACTTTATAAGGTCTTCAATTTGTAGGTTCTTGTTCTTCACTTTAGCTTAATGAACATGGGAAAACCCATCTAGGATTGGTTGTTAATCAGGTGTTTATGTCATGATGGAGCTGATTTTGGCTTTAGCCATCTGGATTTCTTTTTCATTGATTTGCTTGTACCTACCCACCTTGTCTTTGAAGTGCTCTTTTAGCCTCTCATGCTTCTTGGCCTCATTTATCCATGTGTTGATTTCAATAGCAATTTTTTTACAAATAGCATGAACTTTCTCCATTGATAGGGTTCTATTTTCTCTAGCCAATTTTTGCATATCCTGGTTGACTTTTACAAATTGTTCTCCAAGTTGATGGATTCTTTCTACAAGAACATTCTTATGTTTTTCTATATCTTTCAACTTTTATTTTTGGTAGCAATTCTTTTATTTTCTTCTTCAAGGGTACTTAATGCTTTGGCATGTGCATAGGTTTGAGCTTCTGCTATAGAGGCATTCCATGTTGCTTTCTTCTTTTCCATCTCTACTTAGATGTTTTTAGCTATGAGTTGGTTTATTTATTCAGTTCTAAATTTTATCAAGCTAGTCTAGCACTATATATTGTGTAGGATCTCTCTTTTTTGTTGTTAAGGCTACCATTTTAGCTTGCAACCTCTACACTTCATTCTCTGCATGTTTAGCTCTTATTTCAGTCATTACCAACTTGTCCTTTGTTGAGATCATATCTAATTAGACTACAGTGATATCACTAAGGATATTAAAGAGATTTTGCATTACTTGGCCTATTTACAGCAGTTGATCTAGGATGTCTTCATGTTCTTCTAAGGGCATGGATATTCCATCTATCATATCAACATCTCTAATTCTAGTAATATCTACCAATGGCACAATGGAAACATTGAATGATTTTTTAATGTGATCTATGATCACCTCTGCTACTCCTAATGCATCCTAATGTTGTATTACCACAATTTTGGCTCCTTTTCCTATCTCTAGCAAGACCTGAAAAGATGCAACATTCTTAGAGATTTGTTGTGCTCAGTCTCCATCTTCTCCTACATGTAATGAGATTTGTCCATTAGTGGATCTTGTTGATACCACAAGCCTTAAAGAATTATGTCTAATTTTATATAGTGTAGAACCTTCCCTAGTTCCCCAACTTATGGTTTCAACAATCTACTACAAATGTCTCATGGAAGATTAGTAGCCTATTGTGCTAGTGGAGCACTCAATCCAAGTCTATCACTGGCTAGCATTAATCCACTAAGTCCTACTTATTCTTATCATGTGGCTCGAATGTTACCTACTAGTGTGGATCCTGCTGCTCACTCAATGCTTAGTAGCATTTCTAGCTAATCTTTCTTTGAAGGCACTAGTTTTAACATTTAAACATAAGAGGCATTCCAGGCCTTGCGTAACACATCATTTGTGTACTCTAGAATTCCAAATTGCTTACATAACCTTTTAATGAGGCATGGGAATGGCAATGTGAGTTTCCCTACCTTCTTTCCCTTAAATTTTCTTTGGATTTCTAAAAATAATAAATGAGCCAAATTTCCATTAAATTTCCCCATAATAATAATGCTTCCTCTTTTAGCGTAGGTAGAAATTTCGTTGAGCCTTTTGGTGGAAAAAATATGGTAGGCTCCTATCTTAAAGTATATTTTCTCCTTAGTAGATGATTC
Organism: Gnetum montanum; assembly: GCA_015680685.1. NCBI lineage: Eukaryota > Viridiplantae > Streptophyta > Gnetopsida > Gnetales > Gnetaceae > Gnetum > Gnetum montanum. The sequence continues at coordinate 443,420 of MNCI01020108.1, read as the reverse complement.
ACTATATTTTTTTTCCACTTTATCATAGGTCCTTTGTAGCCATAATTTCTTTGCCTCTATGTCAGATCTTGTAGATATCTAATTAATATTTGCTCCAACAACTGAAATATTGAGTGCCTTTACAATTTCTTCCATTGCATAAGGCACTATGACTTCTTCAATTTTAACTGTAGCATCATCCTAGTTGTTCTTCTAGAATTCATACACTTCTTCCAAGTACCATTTTCCACTACATGATAGAGTTGACCATAGTGGAGAGGCGTAGAGTTATTCTTGGATGTTGGTAGATGTGAATCATAAATAGTCTAAAGTTAAGTTCCACGATAACTACGGACATGATTGATTTTTCTTGAACGGCCTGAAGACATTTTCTTGACTGCCTAAGGGACGATCCTTGATTTGAAGCTAGTGGTACTTTATCCTTAACTTGTGTAGAGTGTTCTATTGTAGGTGTTTATTGATGAATGCTAAAGGAGTTAGCCTCCTATTCCACTTATGGAGTTGGTTCTCCAGCTTGTCCTCTACCTTTTCCTTTAGGTCTTTTGCTTCCTGCTATGAGGGTATTCCTTCTATGGGTCTTTTAGAAGCCATCTATAATCATCAAGAATTCATTTGAGATTATCCAAGGATTTCAAATAGGTTCCTGATGGTTTATAGTCCTTTTTCAATTTATGGAATTTGATCACAAGTTTATGCTTATTGTTACTTATAGCTCTTATTATGATTGCATAGTTAGAAAAATTTCAAAAAGAGACCCTTATTTTTTGTACTTTTGATTATTATGATCTCTTATAGTTATCATTTCTTATTTACTATGTAATTGATTAGGTGGCTAGGAGAACTGGTTAGGTTTATCAACTATTATTCAGTTAACTGATCAAAATATGCTTATTTGTTCTTATTCTTACCATTTTAGAGAAATTTGGTTCAATTTGACTTATTTACGTACAACACTCTTCCCCACAACTAAGTTGGTCACTCCATGATCAAGAAGGTTCGAAAATCATTAGAACTTGTGAGAGAGTTATGGTGCTTGGAAGTTCAGGCATTGAAGGATTAGAAAAATAACATGACCTCCCCTTGCTTGGAATGTGAAAAATGAAAAATTTCCTAACTCCCACATGTATATATAGATGGTTTATATAAGATACATCATAGATATAACATCGTAGGTACGATTTGTCATTATCAAAAAAAATTTGATTTTAAGCAATTTTTGGTCAAAAAATTGGCCCAAATGAATAGTGTGAAAAATTTAAAGATTTCCCGAAGAATTCTTAATTATAGAGGATGCTCAAATTATGATAATTTGGTATTAAAAGCTTGTGAAAGAAGGAATCTTTGGCAAATAAAGTCAATGAGATATATACAAAATTGTAGTAGAGATTGCCAAAAGTATGATCAATTATGAGAATGTAGGAAAATAAAAATTGCTGGTTTAAGTGTCTTAGAGGCACAAGATGATTGTGGAATTGCTCTTGAGGTATGAAGCACAAGAGTTATAAAAGTAGGTCCTTTCCAAATCAAGCTCCAATCCTTAGTGCCCTTGTATAACAACTACTATAAGTGTCCTTAGGCACTCAAGTAGTTGAATGTAAAACATGCCTATCTTACAAAACACACACATGGTAGTATCGCCTACATGAGAAAATAACACTATATTATCAAAAACCATTACATTATGATTATATATAATAGTGAGCTAGGATGAAAGTAGAAGGGATTGCATGAATTTGGGACATGAGATGGCTTACCATAAGCATAATGGATTCTTCTATGTGATTTGTGTTTAAAGTAATCATTAGACTTTCTATCTAAGATTCAAACCAAGTCCATATCACTTACCAGTGACATTGCATTACATCATCCCAAAACTAACAACCACAAGACTATTGCTACTGTAAGAAGTATTAACACATGATAATGAAGTTCAAGAAACTAGTTTAGTAATAGCACACTTTATTTATTAAAGGAGACCTAGCCATTGGCCAGAGTAGTATCTTCAGGAATGAATAACATCTCTTTCTAGACCCATAACCAATGTGAGTCCAAAAAACCTTGAATTTCCCGAGAAGTTACCTACCTTTAAGTATGGGTAACATGTCTTTCCAATGGAACCCCCAAAGTCCTAATGGCAATAAAGAAGAAAATAATATGTGAGAAAATTTAAATAAAGAAAACTATATAAAATAAATTGTAAATATTGAAGAAAATGGAAAATGTATAAAGAATGATGTAAAATAAAAAAAGATAAAAAATTGAGTCATTACAAAATATTAGCATGGATGGTCATCTCCCCCATGATTGAGTTGAAAGGAGGAGATCCGAAAGATTGAGCGTGCTTGGCCATTAGTGGAGGTGTTGTTGCCACTAGTTATTCTTGACTACATGAAAGGTTTAACTTATTGTATATTGACTAATAACCTTTTGTTTTGGCTAGCATGCTAGTAAATCATCATGATCCTAGATGGAAAATTTTCATGTATAATAGAAGATTCTTCCTATAACATTTGAAATTTTATACATTGAGGTACGTGCATGGGATTCTAATAGAGAATATTATCTCCCACTTGAAACTTAACTTTTCTTATTCTAATGTCATGGTGTTGCTTGTTGTGTGCCTTATGCACTTCATTGAAGGATAGGGCCACTAATTGATTTTTGTCTATCACGTTTAAATTCATTAATCTTTCTCTTAGGGATAGACTTAAATCGAGGTCAAGGTCACAAGTTGTTAAGAGTGTACTAAGCTCTATTTGGATGGGAAGAGTTGGGAGTTTTCTATACACTAACTTGTAGGGAGAAAAACCAATAGGAGGTTTCCATGTTGAATGATAAGCCCAAAGAGCATTGTTGAGTTTGGTGCTTTAGTCTTTCCTATACTTACTAACTCTACATTTTAGTATTTTTATTATTTTCCTATTTGTGATCTCAGCTTGACCATTGTCTTGGGGGTGGTATGGAGTTGTGAGTTTATGTTCAACACCCAAGCATTGCATAAGTTTTCGAAAATTGGCACTTGTGAAGTGGGTTCCATTATTAAAAATTAGTGTCCTTGGCATACCAAACTTATTTACCATATTTTTTTTGTACAAATTGTGCCACCATAGAGGAGGAATAGTCAGTGACTACAATGGCTTCAACCCACTTTGTGCAATAGTTAACAACTACAATTACATATGACTTTCCATTGGACATGAGGTTGATGGGCCCCATGAAGTCAATCCCCCAACTATCAAAAGGCTCCAATGGTTAAATCCACTATTGGGACCCTTCCACTTGTGTAGTTATTCCTCCATCTCATTGGCATCTATCACGAGAATAGAAGAAGAGATGGGCATCCTTGAAGATTGTTAGCCAATAATACCCTGCCATGAGGATATTAATGGTCGTCCTCCTCCAAGCATAGTGGCCCCCATAAGGACCTTCATGAGCATCTTAGAGTACCCAAAGTATATATGCATTAGGTACATACCATCAGACCAGGCTATCAAGATAACTTTTGTAGATGCTTCCTTTAATTTCCATGAAATGTTTGCCTGATGAAGAAACTATTATTTCTTTTTGTTTTGCCATTCATATGGCATCTCTTGATTAAGTAGGAGAGGATGTGATCATACCAGTTGGAATCCTTGGGATTTTGAACATCAATAACACTAACAAAGAAAATTTTATTTGGAACTTATCAAATAATGGACCTTCATCCTTTTTACTATCCCATCATAGCCAAGACAAGTGGTCAGCAACCACATTCTCAATCCCCTTTCTCTTAATCATCATAAGATCAAACTTCTGAAGAATCAATAGTCATCGTATGACATGAGGTCTCACTATTGATTTGTTCATCAAAAACTATATAGCACTGTGGTTGGTGTGCACAAAAGCTTAGTATCCCAACACATAGTTCCTGAATTTCTCTAAGGCATACACCACTACCATGAGCTCCTTTTCAGTGGTGATGTAGTTTAGTTGTGCACCCATAATGCTTCTACTTGCACAATGAATGTAGTATGGATATTTTTGATCATCCAATTATGTAATCACGACTCCTAAGACATAATTTGATGCATTCGTCATGATGTTGAATAGCTTGGACCAATGAGGTTCCCATAGAATTATTGCTTGTATAAGTTTTTGTTTTAACTATTGGAATGTGCTTTCGCATTTCCTAGTTTAAGTGAATGATGTATCCTTCTTTGTAAGTTTCACCAAAAGTTTTGTGATTTTTGAGAAATTTTCAATGAAGCACCTATAATAACCAATGTGGCAAAGGAATGACCTTATATCTTTCACCATTTCTAGTTGTTTGGTTATTCATTGGATGAGCTGTATTTCAATCAAGTCCATCTCAATCCTTTTGTTGAAAATTTAGTGTTCCAACATAATTCCTGCTTAGACCATCAAGTGGCTCTTTTGCCAATTGAGCCTCAAGTTAGTCTCCACATACCTTTGAAGCACTTACTTAAGGCATTCCAAGGCTTTCTCAAAGATAGCCTCAAAAGTAGAGAAATCATCCATAAAGACTCCTACCCCGCTATCGATTTGTTGTTAGAAGATGCTAAGGATTAATCATTGAAAAGTGGCATGAGCTTTACAAAGGCCAAAAGGCATCTTCCTGTATGCAAAATTTTCCTAAGTACTTGTAAATGTAGTCTTAGCCTGATCCCCCGATGCTATTTGGATTTGGTTATAACCACTATAACCATCGAAAAAGTTGTAATAACAATGCCCTACTATAGTGTCCAACACTTAATCCACAAATGGCAATGGAAAATGATCCTTATCTGTTATCATTTTCAATAGTCGAAAGTCCATACAAACCCTCAATTTCTCTCCTTTCTTTGGAATGATGATGAGTGGGCTAACCCACTTACTATCTACAACTAAATAGCTGAACCTAGCTTTAAGGAGTTGTTCCATCTCCTCCTTAATGACCTACTTGAGTTTTGGGTTCAATCATCATTGCAATTACCTCTTTGGCTTTATGAAGGAGTCTAGGTAAATTCAGTGCTAGCATATTTGAGTATCTATCCTTGTAAGTTCATAATATGAACAAGCAAAGTGTGTTAGCCATTTATTTACAACTTACAACAATTTCTATTTTTGTGCAGGAGCAAGTTTGGCATTAATGATTATCAACTTGCCATTATTTAGAAAAGCATATTCCATGCCTACTGGTAGAGCCTTTAACTCAAGGGGCTCTTGCTTAAAAATATTAAGGATCTCTAACTCACCCCAATACATGTCACTTTATTCATTGGAGAGTTAGAGATGGAACTACTCCAATTTGTCCATGCTCTCAACATAAGTACTCATAAGGCTCTCAGTTAGTCCCATGCACATTGTTGATTTAGTCTCATCATCAGTTATTAGTCACTAGGTACCTTCTTGTTTTGTGGTTGCTGCATATAGGCATCTTTGGATCACTTGAAACACCACCAATTTTGGCCTTCAGCATTGGAACTACAAATGTGTCTCAGTGTCAAAACTTGGCAAATTCTTCTAAGTGTTGGTGCTACGCTCCCAAGCATAGCCAACGTAGCATGGAAGAAGATCAAATTTGTGCCAAGTTTTTTTTTCTAAGTATCCCTGCTACGCTCTAAAACATAGCAAGCATAGCCAGTCTTGGACATTATTTTTTTGCAAAAATTTGACTAAGTGTTGTGTTATGGTCTAGAGTTTAGCCAACTTGGCACTACAAAGAAGCCTCTGAAAGCCTCCAAAGCTCAACATCAACCTTCACCTTAGCTCCAACACTCCTCCGGCAAGCAAGATTAGCAATTTGCATTTCTCTTGCACTCCCTATTTATTCCAAATTATACCTAAGCTCTAGAGCATAGCGACTGTAGCAATAAGAGTTATAAAAATTTTTTGGTCACCTTTGGACTTAGAAAATTTTCTGAATTTTTCTTGTAGTCCCACCTACCACACTACCATGTGGCACCCAATCCATGTTTTATGCTAATCCTAGTGCCATAAATACCCTTGGATCCCCAACATTTTAATTGTTGGCATTCCTTGACAGTTGGCATTTCCCAACAATTGTCATTTTCTAACGGTTGGCATTCCCCAATGGTTGGCATTCCCCAACAGTTGGCATTCCCAAGTGGTTGGCATTCCTTGGACATGAGGATTGTTAAGCACTTGGCATTTGGCATTTTGGCATCTTGGCACTTAGTTCCATGGGCAAACGAAACCCAGAGTACACCACACTGACAAAGAGGCATAGTTGCATATCACGGCCTACTACAGCTCCATTGTATCCCTATAAAACATCACACGATACACTGCAACGACCAACCTGGCAAGCACAGTTCATCATGGTGAGTGCCAAACTTCATGGCCCAACACCACTGAAACTATAACCATGCTTCCACTATGCCTATTGTACACTATCTACCTTCTAAAACCTTTTTTGAGTTAACTATGCTCCCATTTGGTGTAGTATTCCATTTCTCTCTCCCATTTCTAGCATTTTCTTTCATTTTTTTGCATCTTTCTGCACTCTTTCACGCATCATCATATTGTACTACATATTGTTTGCATTTGCATTTCAACTAACCACGCCACCCCCTAGTTGTACCCATTACCTTAGTTGCAACCGGCAAAGTCCCTATTCAATCAACAAGACTATTTAGGGTGCTCTACCTTCATTTCCAACAAGGCCCTCGTGTGTAAGCAGGGTTAAGGTTGTACGTCTGTTGACCCCTCGATGATTCTAGCTACTGACGTTTTCAATTGTTACAATTTTTGGCGCTAGAAGGAGGGCCTTACCATTTCCTTCTACAATTTCTAATTATTTTCTAACATGCTCTCTCCACCATTAGTTGGTCTAGACTAGTCCCGGTTGTCGATTCCCCTGGAAGCCCATAGGATGAAAGCTCAAGTGTATCCAGTGTGTTGAACTTTAGATGCTCTAGAGAGCATAACAAGTTCTTAGAGCATAGCTAGCTCTAGCGTAGCAAGCATAGTAGTAGAGTTAGCCATTTTTTGCATTTCACAGTTAGCATTTTCTACATTTCCATATTTAGCATTTTTTCTACATTTTCATACTTAGCATTTTTTCTACAGTTTACACTTCGTTAATTTTTTGCAATTTCCATACTTAGTCAAGTTTTTGTAGTTTTCACACTTAGCCATTTTTTTGCATTTTTATACTTAGCCATTTCTCTGCTACCAATAGACTTAGTCATTTTTCTATATTTTTTAGGTTTAGCCATTTTTGTAAACAATAACTCTCACAACCTGATCTGTGAACATGAATCTAGATCAACCTTCCACATCAATGTCTAACACATTTGACACCACAATCCATCCAAATCATCTCATACTAAGCTATGAATAATATAATTTTGTTTGTGCTAAAATCCAAGCAAGATTACAAGTGGATCACCTCAACCTAGAGGAAAAATAACATTACAAACGAATCCATCGAGACGGATGGAAGTACAACCCCTCCTTGTTCAACATAATACCACTCATAGAGTCCTACCATTAGCTGTTGTCCCAACTCATCCATGCAAATAAGCATGATGCAAGGACAACCTATGAGGAAGCCTCACAGGAGGAAAAAGATGAGTTCGAGGTCTACTCTAAATGTGAGAGCCTCCTCTACACTATCTTCCAACAACCACTTCCTAGTATAGCCCCTTCTTATTTTAGTCCACCCATCCTCTTTGAGATGGTAACCATGCCAATTCAATCTTCCTTGCAAGCAACCACTACATTTTCCCAACCTTATGCTCATGCAGGGGCCACCTCCCAGCCTTAGACAATTCAGGCATCCCACATCTCGCTTATATCATCGGTGCTCATGACATCTATCCAATCCACTCATGTGTGGTCCACCTCAACCATTGTACCCATCCCTCAACCAACACATCAACTAGACTCATCTACTATGATGTTAAACTAGCAATGATCATCTGCTACGATGTTAAACTGGCAACGACTGTATGCTACGATGTTAAACTAGCAAACTCCACAACCAACAATCCGACCCTATGCTATGCGACCAACGCAAGCCCAACCAATGCAACCAATTGACACATCCCCAAGCTTGGATTAGACATTCCAGCTGATCCAAGGTTTGACAGAGAAGATCAGCTAACTCAAGGCTACCTCCTCTAACACCATCAAGGTGGTGTACTTCTACCAAGACAATTTCATAAGTCTTACAATCCCACCCCTAACTCTCCCAACTAGGGTCTAGCTACCCCAACTCATCAAATACAATGGTAAAGGAAACCCCAATGCACACTTGGTCACATTTTAATCCAACTACTTGCTTCTTCAAGCTTAGCCACATGCCATCATGCACATGTTCCCCATGTCACTCGCTAGCAAGGCCTCAAACTAGTATCGTGCACTACCCAAGGCCTCACTCTCCTCGTTGAAGGATCTAATAAGCCAGTTTGTGACACGCTTCAAGTACAACCTGAAACCTGAAGCAACCCTTGACCAACTCATGCAGGTTAAGTAGGGGCCCCTAGAGCCCATGACAAAATTCTTCTAATGCTGGAACATTACATTGAGTGAAATGCATGAACCCGTAGTAGAGACACATCTATTGGCCATCTTCAAGGTGTAATGAATGACTTCATCAAGTCCAAACTATATTACCTAGCCCCAAAGACTCTTAGCCAAGCCTTTGCCTAAATAAAGGGCATAGAGGAGGCAATGTAAGCTAGTAATGACCCGACCTACATGGCCTACAGAAACCAACATGTGCACAAGCAAAATACAATAGTGGCCACAAGTACAAAAGCAACCAACCAAGGCTCAATAGCCAAGTAGCCTAAGGCCCCAGCTCACAAAGCTTCCAACTTTGGTGCAAACTTGCCTACATCGGTAGGGGCCACCCCAATGTCCAACTTTGAGTGCAAGGATTGCTTAAAGTATACATCATTACTGATGGAACCCTCTAAACTGCTAGAGCAACTACTGAAAGCCGGGTGAAAACAATTCAAACACATATCAAAGATTGCCCACCAAAAACATGACAGGTACTGCGAACTACTAAGGAACCTTGCCTCAACAATACCAAATGAGCTCCCAGTCCCACAACATTTCCAATTGGACCAATACTGTCATTACCACTAGTTGTCTGATCATAGTATAGATAACTGTCATGCTTTGTAGGATGACCTACAAAGAATGATAGAATGGGACCAACTAGTGCTCAACACAGCAAGCCAATCCAACATAGATGATGCCCCCTACATCATAAACTCCATAATCATACATGGTAAGTCTAAAGTTGCACAACAACCTTTTGTGATCTACATGCCTCCTAACAAGGTAAGGATCCCCTCGACCTCCATAAGCAAGAGGCCTTCCTCTGTTATCAAAGTTCCACCTCAAGCACCCACAACATCCTTTGTGGTCAAGGTCCCACAGCAATTGTCCACTAAGACATTAAACTGGCAACCAAACCAATCATCTACTAAGACATTAAATTGGCATGATGCAGTAATAACAACTATTAAGCAACCTTTCGTCATCAAGGTGCCACAACAAGTTGGCCCTGCAACAACTCCTAAACCACTATTTGTCATAAGGATGCCACAACATGATGGCCCCTGACCTACTCGAAGCCCAACAGTGGGCAACATCTTGATCCCTCCTTCTTCAAGGGCCAACCCCACTAGCAACCTAGGTAGGCCTACCAAATGGCAATGTAAGAGGACGAATGAGCACCTTACAACCTCCATGGCTGAAGCAAAGGCCACAACCAGTAAGCAACAATCAAGCACTAGGGCCCCTGCCCCCAAGCAAGCCAAGCCTAAGTCCCCTGTGTGAGAGATCCATCTCTCAAGCTACATGAAGGAAGTCAAGGCCAACAAAATAGCTAATGACAAGGACTTTGTATCTACACTAACCTAGGTGAAACAAATGCTCAAGAAAAAGAACATAATGTTGAGCTTATACAACCTAGTCATGACCTCATCTGCTCCTCACCAAGCATTGGCTTGAATGTTAGCCTCCATTTCTATTATGGAGGACATCCCTGCAAATGAGGCATCCATCCATGCAACAATGTTGCTACTTACACCACAGGAATCAGGTTTAACATCCCTAGCATTTTGCAATGATGTAGTCAAGATCAACCCTAAATGAGCGGAGGTCACTATAGCTCCACTATCCATTAGCATACGTGTTGGGAAATGCACAATCTACAAAGTGCATGTCAATGATGATGTAGCAACAAACATAGTCCTATACTCCGTCATCGACAAGCTAGGCCTAGCAAATGAAATCAAGCCAACCAAAATTGCATGTCTAACGTCCTTCAATGGATCATGCATCACTGTTAGGGGTACAATCAACTTAGCCTTTGTGGCAAGAGAGCAGTTCCCCACTAGCATAGATTTCACTATCATAGAGGAGATGTCAGGCTTCAACCTAATCATGGGCAAGCCTTAGCTAGCCCAACTATGAGCCATATCCTCTCCCATCCACCAAGAAGTCTACCTTCCAAATGAAGGTGGTCAAGTTATCATCCATAATGATGGCGTCCCTCCTCTGGCTACCCACAACATGGACATGGAGTAAGTGTCGAACATGGAGTTTCTTGGTGGTACACCTATGGCAACTAATGCAATGCTTAAGGCTAACACACCTGAACAATTGGTTAAAGCCAATAGCCTCCCAAAGGATCCTAAGCCTTGCATGCCCCCTAATCCATGCCCAATTGGAAAGTAACTACATGACCAAGACTTTTCCTTGGCCAAAAACATGCTAAGCACCTGCTTACCCCTTGCCTCCATGGGCCATGCATTTTTGGTTTTTTCTTGCGTTGCATTTATTTTATGCATTTACATTTCACCTACTTACCTAGTTTAATTTCTACTTTATTTATGCATCTTTCTACTCACCTTACGCATTGCATTTGAAAAACATCAAAAACACATAAAAATTTAAAAAACATAAAACTAAAAAACACATGGCTCAAAAAGGCCTTAAACTAGCCCACAGCTCAAAATGACCTAAAACTATCACTTTTTACATTGCATTCCTTTCATTCATGTAGTTTAACTCTGTTTACGACAAGTGTAGCTTGATGTTGCTTTTCTAGTTGATTTTTGAAGGATCTTATAGGCACACATCATGACTAAACATGCAGTAGCACACCTCACATAAGCAAGGAAAGCACACATTCACCATGACACAAAAAACTCACACAAACAATCCGCTATGACTATAAACTAGTGTAGAAATCTACTATGACTAGAAACTTGGCATAGATCATCCTTGGGTCATGACATTAAACTGGCACAACATCCACCATCCACTACGATGTTAAAAAGGCACCCAGTAGTCTATTAAAACTATAAACTAGCACATCATGGTCTACTAGGACCTTAAACTAGGTTCACAATCTGCTAAGACTTTAAATTGGCATGTTGCTAATTTGTTGGAGCACCTACCGTTGGTGAAACCCTTGGGCCACTTGCAACATCATTGCTTCCCACCATTCTATTGATCTTTTGGAGCACCTTCCATTGGTACAGCCTTTAGGGACTTGCAGCATCATCACCCTAGCACTTTTGCTGGCTTGTTGAGCACTTGCAACTGGTGTAGCATTTGATGCATTCGTAGCATCTTTGCATCCAGCACTTACAACATCTTCACATCTAACATTTGCATTTGCATCTCATGTTTTGTGGTTTTCTTATCTTCTTGGAGTTTTGTTTGTAGGATGAAGCCCCAAAGGAAGTCATGCAAAAACACATCTCATTATAGTAGCAAGTCACCACATCCCTCCAATGTGCATGATTGAACTAGTTAAGCCACTCAAGAGTGCACATTCCCCTCACACTATTATAGCCTATGCACATCTACTCCTTCATCCTAATATTCACTCATCCCCTGCATACTCACGATTGCACATCCCTCTGATGCATATGCATTGTGACACGTGGCATTCTCCTTACGTCAACCATAGAACTCATTGTAGACATAACACAACTTGTCCCATGGGAAGCCCCTGTTGACTGGTCAAAGCCCAAGTGGATGTAATGCACCTCATCGCTAGGAGGAAACACCTATCCTACAAACACGATGTGGTTACATTGAAGTAAATCCCATCTACTCAATGGCCTACACCTTGCAATTAGCATTCAACAATAAGCCAAACCCAATGGGGGTTCATTTCACAGTAAAGGAAAAAATGAAAAAATAAAAAAAAAAGCAAAATATTAAAAAATAAAGAAAAGAAAAAAAGGGTAAAAGCACCTTCCCAAGTAAATTAACAACGTTGTAGTTTTGCAATTAACCTAGCCTTGGATCAACTTTGACTCTCTCATGAGCACTTCGATGAAAGGTCTACGCTTCAGGGGCAAGCCACTTCATGCCATGGTCACCATTAGCCATGCTAACTTTGCATTTTACATCATGATCCATTTTTTTCATTTTATTTCCACTATTTTCATTTCATCTCCCTAGCATTGCCTATATCCCTTGTCCCTCAATATACTCTTATTCCCTTCGCACTCTTGAGCATGGTGAAGCATCATCCAATCTTATACCGATGAGTAGTGTTGGTTTCATGTTTGCTATGATGTTACATATTCTTTATTGACGTCTCTCAGGCCACTCCTCTAGATGTCAACAAAGAGGGGCCATTAAAGCACCACCAATTTCGAGCTTCAGCATTACAACTACAAATTTGTCTAAGTGTCAAAACTTGGCAAATTCTTCTAAGTGTTGATGCTACACTCCCAAGCATAGCCAGCATAGCGTGGAAGAAGATCGAATTTGTGCCAACTTTTTTTCTAAGTATCCCTGCTATGCTCTAGAGCATAGCAAGCCTAGCCAGTGTTGGACATCAATTTTTGCAAAATTTTAACTAAGTGTTGTGTTATGCTCTAAAGCATAGCTAGATTGGCACTACAAAGAAGCCTCTAGCAACCTCCAAAAGCCTTCAAAGCTCGACATCAACCTTCACCTCAGCTTCAACGCTCCTCTAGCTAGCAATATTAGCAATTTGAATTTCTTGTGCACTCCCCATTTATCCCAAATTATACCTATGCTCTAGAGCATAGCGAGCATACCAACTAGAGTTAGAAAATTTTCTAGTGATCTTCGAACTTAGAAAATTTTCTGAATTTTTCTCATAATCCCACCTACCACACTGCCACATGGCACCCAATCTATGTTTTATGCTAACCCTAGTACTATAAATACCCTTGGGCCCCCAGCATTTTAACTATTGGCATTTCCTGACGGTTGGCATTCCCCAAAGGTTGGGATTCTCTGATGGTTGGCATTCCCTGACAATTGGCATTCCCCGATGGTTGGCATTCCCCAACTATTGGCATTCCCTGATGGTTAGCATTCCCTGACTGTTGACATTCCCAAGTGGTTGGCATTCCTTAGATGTGAGCATTTTTAAGCACTTGGCATTGGGCATCTTGGCATCTTGGCACTTAGCGCTGTGGGCAAATGAGAGCCAGAGCACACCACACCAATAGAGAGGTAGAGTTGCACATCACAGGCCACTGCAACCCCATTGCAGCCCTACAGAACACCGCATGGTACACTACAACGACCAACCCGACAAGCACAGTTCATCATGGCAAGAGCTAAACTTCATGGCTCAACACCACTGAGACTGTGATTGCACTTCCACTATGCCTATTGTACACTATGTACCTTCTGAGACCTTTTTGAAGTTAACTACACTCCCATTTGGGCCAGTGTTCCATCTCTCTCTTGTTTCTAGCATTTTCTTGCATTTTTTTGTTTTGCATCTTTCTGTACTTTTTCACACATTGTTATGTTTTACTACATATTTTTTACATTTGCATTTTGACTAACCATGCCACCCTTCGGTTGTACCCACTGCCCTAGTTGCAACCGACAAAGTCCCTATTCAATTGACAAGATCATTTAGGGCACTCTACATCTATTTTTAGTAAGGCCCTCACACAGAGGTATGGTTAAGGCTGTGCATCCGTTGATCCCTCGATGATTCCAACCATTAACATTTTTCATTGTTACATCACTATTTTTTAGCATCCTGATTACATGCATGAAGTAATGTGTCTTTAATAGCCCATTGTTTCTACACATTATGGCACCCTATGCCATTGTATGTGATGCATGAAACTCTCTTCTTCTTCACTTTTCCAAATTCATTTTCTTTGAAAATCTCAAAGAAAAGGTATTGAATCCCTAATCTGGCATCTATAGTGCTTAACCATGTCCTTCCCATAATGATAGGGAAGTCCCCTTTGCCATTCTCAACCAAGACATCAACAAAGATGAAGCTTTGCAAAAGCTTCAACAAAAACAAAGAGAGGCTGAGAATGCTAAGGATATGGCAACATTTGATGCCTCCTTATTGAAAGCATTAGCCCTTCAAATCGATAAGGACTTAACTCAAGTTCACAAAGAAAACTTGATCCTCACCAAGAATATTCACTGCCTATGGAATGTCAAGGAGCAAAAAGATCATATGGTCAAATTTTTGAGATAGCAGCAAGAGCAGCTCACCAAGGTGAATCTTGACTTAAGAAGGTTGGTAGTAGAAAATAGAAATCTCTCTATGAATGAAGTTTGGGTGGTTCATCAAAAGATGGTCATCAAGGTAGCTACCTAGAAAAATGAGGCCCTAAAGTTTAAAAGGGTGAAAAATCACTACAAGGACTAAGTGGGGTTTCTCAAGGAAGTGAATGAGAAAGAAATTCAAATAGCCAAGGTGAAGATGAATAAGGCACTCCAGCAATTTGAACAAATAGGTGATGTATGGCAGCTAATCTTTTACAACTTAAACACATACAATAAAGTTGAGACCTACCTAAAGGAGTTACAAATAAAAGAGATGATGGAATACATGGAGCTCAACAACCTCTAATATGCCAACTTGCCTATGTTGACTATATGGAGGCTAAGGATAGAGCCAGAAAAATAAGTGGTCAATTCATACCTCCTTTATGAGTTCAAATTCAAGCATCATAAAAAGACTAAGAAAAAATTGGAGACAACCAACTCCTAGCTTGAAGTCCTCAAGAACAAATTCATAGATCAATGATTCATTGTTGAGGACCTAGCTAAGACAATGAATAATTACCATGAGTTACAAAACCTTGTCAAGATGTTCAACATTAAATGGAAAAAATTTGCAGCATGGTTTATAAATGTTAAGGAGTTTTTCCCTACAATTCCTTGCCCATGGGACATCCCCATACTAGCCCAAATCAATGAAGCCATGAGGACTACATACAACCCATGAAGCAAAGAGAAGAAAAGGAAAGAATTACTGGATGCTTTCCATCTTCTATCAGAAGTAGCAGCCATAGCAAGATAGCCTCAACCATAGCCAACACTCCTCAAAGAAATGAACAAGAAATAAATTCAAATGACTAGGGTGAATATGAACGAGGCACTCTAGCAACTCCAACAAAGAGATGATGTGGGGTAGATGATCTTTAATGACTTAAACACATACAATAAAGCTAATTTCCACCTAAAGGAGTTGCAAATAGAAGAGATGATGAATACATAAAGCTTGCCAACCTATGATATTCCAACTTAGCTATGTTGACTACAGAGAGGCTAATGACAGAGCTAGAAAAACAAGTGGCCAATTCGTACCTCCTTTATGAGGCCAAATTCAAGCATCATAAAGAAACAAAGAAAAAGTTAGAGATAGCCAATGTTGAGCTTGAAGTCCTTAAGAACTGATTCAAAAATCAAAAATTAGTTACTTAGGACTTGGCCAAGAGAATGAATAATCACCATGAGCTACAAAACCTTGTCAAGATGTTCAACATCAAATGGAAATAATTTGCAATGTGTTTTGTAAATGTTAAGAAGTTGTTCCTTGCAATGCCTTTCTTGTGGTACATCCTTGTACTAGTCAACATCAACGAAGCTATGTGGACTACATATGACCCATGAAGTAAAGAGAAGCAAATGAAATCATTGTTGGATGTTTTTCATCTTCTATCAAAAGCAGTAGCCGTAGCAGGAAAGCCTTAACCGTAGCTACCACCATGAGCGCTTGAGCCTGGCAAAGGTCCTTCAAAACCCTAGGAACCTCCACCTCCTGGCACTATGTGAACATCGTCCCTTCTTCAACAATCAGAAGGATCCTGCCACTAATTTTGTAAGGGTGTTCAATTTTTTTTTTCATGGATACTAATTTTTGTAATTCCATACAATTCACCACTCAAAGTCAATTAATAGTTAGAATTAATCAGTCAATAATTCCATACCTTTCAAATTTTTTAAGAAGCTTGATCCTACTTTGTTCCCTTGAGGACAAGTTTTCACTCAATTATGGGGGTATGATGAAGTATAAGTTGACTGCTGAGTCGACATAGCCTCATTGACGCATGGAAAGATGCATCAATACAGTGTCATATTAAGCCTATATAAATATTTATATCCACTACATTTATGGCATGTTATGCCATTAATGTAGTCAAACTCTTCCTATTTTCTTTTACTAAAGCTAGAATATTTTCTAAGTGCCCATAGTAGAAGCTTAAGCAATTGTATAAATTGTTATTCAAGCATCTCGTACCTGAACACATTGATGTAATCAACAATAAAGACAAGATTCTTGATATTCCTTGTAGCACTTCGACTAGATTAATATTTCTTACATGAACTTTATTATTAATGCAATTTAAATTCTTCTCTTAATTAACTAATATACTTAGTAATGAACACATAAATACAATCACTTCAGGAATACTATTTAATACTTGGTAATCCTAGTAGTGGTAATTTGGTCTACCCAGTAATTGACACTTGGTAACCTAGCAACATTGATATGAGTTCAAGATGTGTATCGCGAGTGGGCCTGAATACTTATGTTAGGCAAGTTAGCTTAGAACTATTAAATACTTAAATAGTTAATTTACCAACCATATATCTTTACTTCAATGCTTAAGATTAAATATATAAAAAATCTAAAATATATATAGTATAAATAAATATCATATGCCTCAACTCACACTTAACTATACATGAGAACCTACATAAGTGTGAGCTAAGAAGACAACAACCATGTTTCCTCAAGTCACCATATTTGTCTATAGGCACACTTAGGGGCTAAGTCCACTTAATTCGGCCAAATCACTAGTGTAACACTTGTGATTTGTATGGTTTGGTGTAGGGTATGACTTGATGTCTCCTCTATCTCCATGATTTATATATACTTACCCTTAGCTACCTTATGAAGTAAACATTCACATTGCTTGTATCCCCACTCTCCACATTTGAAGTAGTAAATCTTGGATGAGTTGCTTATTTAACCCTTGCCTCCTTCTCATTGGTTCTTCTTGGCTTTGCCTTTCTCATCATTCTTTTCATGCTTCTTGTCATTTTTTCCTTGCTTATCTTCAAATTTTGAATTAGGTCCATTTTTAGATTTGGATCCCTTATCCTTTCCTTTTGAAACTTATTTACTTCTATGCCCAAATCCACTAAGTTTCTTCTCTACCTTGAGTACCAATTCGTAAGTCTCATCAAGGGTTTAAGGCTCATAGAATGAAAACTTTTGCTAGTAAGTCATCTTGATGCATCCCAACACTAGCGAAGCTTGTTCATACTCCTTCTACTTTACCTTAGCACAATGGAATAGATCCCAAAATTTAATGTAAAATTTCTTAACATCTTTATCTCCTTGTTTAAGAAATTTTAGCTTCATGATTGTCTCTTATCTATTGCAAGATTGCTCAAATTTTCATTTTAACCTATATTTTATTGATGAGCCACGATATCACATCCACGATATCACGTACGCAATATTGGAGCCTTCCACATGATATCGCATACGCGATACCGGGGCCTACCTCATTGCCTATAAATAAGAGGCGGGCACACTTGGTTTGCATAGTTAGTCTTAGTCCCTTACCCAAACTCTTGCCTTTTCCCCTTTCCAGAGACAGAATTATTTTTGAGTGCCCATAGTAGGAGTAATAAAGTGAACAGATCTTTATTCGAGCATTGTGTACCTTAGCACACCTTGTGTACAGCAATAAAGACGAACTTTGTGATAAACCTTGCAGCATTCAGAATAGATTAATTAATGTTAATTACTATTACTTAATGCTTTTCTTAGTTAATTAATGTTCTCTCTCTCACCCTACAACTCTCCTAAGTAAGCACACCTAGTACAATCACTTCGAGCATGTGTGTAACGCTTGGTAACCCAGTAACGATTAGTGTTTGGTAATCCCAGTAGTATTGCACTAGTTTAGGATGTGTATGAAAAGTGAGAACAGATGCTGGTGTTAGGACTAGTTAAAGCATAGTTGAGTAGTTAAATCAAAATTAGTTACTTAGTTATCTCTCTCCTCCCTTTGTAGCACTAGGATATAAAAACATAAAAACTATAAAAATCATGTACCTCAAGTTTACTTAACCATACAATCGTGCTATACAAGTAAGCTTGGGAAGACAACAATTGATCAACCCATCTTTGTTCCACAAAGGCAGATAAGCACTTAGTCCTTAGAATTTGACCAGATCGTGCATTGACACTCGTATTCATATGGTTAAGCATAAGGATACCTCGCCGCTCATCATTGGCACTATTGCTGGGGACTTTGTTGTTTGTGTGCTAATTAGAACTTAGGAAATCTTTCTCATCGTTGGGACGAACCCTTAGGGTTGGTCACAAGAAATAATATATAATACATTGCACACTGAATAGAAAATCATGTCTCCTTCTTTGTACGAAAGTGTTTCATCGCTTAGGTCTGATATAGGGAACAGTCGAAGGCATAGTACACATGATAATCCACCAATCCCTCAACAGTTTCATGTGGTATATGTTCATCACAATGAATATGTACCAAACTTTACCTTTATCCTCCATTAGGATGAAGAACTGCGTTGGCGAGATTTAGAAAGTAACATAGTATTACCTCCCAATCACTCAGTCCTGGGCATGCTTCTTTGTGATCTCACATGAATTAGTATCCAGCACTTATAGGCAAAGTACATTGTGCATGATCATGTCTCGAGAGAGTATCAACCCACGGAGGCACAGCATCAAAGGGATTTACAACAGGAGAGACGTCATGAATCCATGAAGGGAAAGTTATCGTAGAATGTCCCACATGTCCTAAGCAACAATAAGAATGGTGAACGTGCCTTAGCCAATCGCCCACATAATGATGTTCCTCTCGTTGACTTCGGTCAAGGGGTTGTGTATCAGAATCTTTACTCAACTATCCATAACCTGGATTTCGGTACTGACAGACATAAAGGATCTAAAAAATGAACATCAACACATGACAAAGATGCACATTTCAATCGTAACCGCGACCGAAGCCATGACCACCGAAGAGAAGGAAGCAAGCATCGACATGGTGACGGTCCTCCTTCTTCTTCACCTTCATCATCTCCTTCACCCTCTCTTTTAGGATCTAGATGCAGTCACAAAGAAAAAGACCATGAGGATAAGGGTAGGTGAAATGGGAGTCATAGACAAAATAGTCGAGAAAGGGGATGGTGGCACTCTAGAGAAACACACTATGAAAGAAGGGAGAGTAGGGAACAACATGGGCATCATAGATGCCACAAACGAGATGATCATGATGAACCCCTACTTGCTACTCGAAGTATGTTAGACATAACTGAGGCCATTAGGATCCTAACAAGGCACCAAAAGGATAGTAGGACTAAGAGATTAGACATGAAAAATATCCCACAATTTGAAGGGGGATACAACGCTAATCCTCAAAATCATCTATAAGCATTTCATGATGCATGTGCCTTACAAAACATAGAAAACGAATGGCAAAAATTAAAGTTCTTTCCATGGACACTAATCAAAGAAGCAAAAAGTTGGTACCAATCCTTAGAACTAGAATCCATTTGTAGGTGGACTACCATGTTAAAATTGTTCAATGATAAGTATCAAACATACTCCATAGTGTTCGACTTGCGAAAGCAAATCCAAGGCTAGAAACAAGGAGGACATGAACCCTTGGATGCTACCATGGGCCAATATTATGCACTATTACATCGTTGTCTCAGCCATGGTTATTCGTAGAGGGATCAACTACGCCATCTCGTAGATGGGCTTAGGCATGAAACGTGAAGAACCCTTGGGACTTATGCCCAAGAAAGACTATCCAAGCTTAGGATCCATCAAGTAAAAAGGTTATTGGAGCAAGTTATTAAAGAGGAAGGTGAGGTATGAAAAAAAGTGTAGAGGAATATAACAAAGATCCTTCCCTCTGAAAGTAGGAAGTAAGATTTTGTGATGATGAAGAACAGTCACCACTCGAAGAGATGGTGAATAGGAAAACTTTTCCCATTCAAAAACTTGCATCGGAATTATCAGCAAAAGTGGACCAAATGTAGGACTCCTAAGATGATAAATTTCAAACCATTCTCAAAATAGTAGAGGAGTCTAGAGAGCAAGGTAGTGAACAGGAAAAGAAAAAAAAGAGAGAAGCAGAATATGCATGTAACAAGGGTAAGGATAAAGTTGCCATCATCAAAGAGGTTGTAGATTCAGATACAGACAATGATAGTGGATGCGAGATATGCCAATATGACCATCTTAAGGGATGTTACCTTGTAATCTCACATCTGTAGGAGTCTAGGATGTATGCACTCAACCCACGATTAAAAAAAAGGCAAACACCCCAAAGGTTACCTTATCCTCAAGGTAACCCAAGGCAGTTCCACCAACCCTTAACATATTATCCAAGTGGAACTCCACCACAACCAATCGAGCAATATCAACAATGGCAATACCCACAATCATGGGGAATGCCACCACCACGATAACAGTATCCTTACCAGCAACCTAACGTGTATGGATATTACATGCAGTAGCCAATCTCTCCATGTGACTCTACTGGTCACGTCACTTCTCAACCTCACTACCAAGCCCATGAGTACTATAGAACTCCTTCTCCTAGGGGTGATGTTTTACAAATAGACTATCCTTCCCATCTGACTGCACCTCTTCCACCCATATCTCCATTACCACCTACTCCAGCTATGCAGGGTGAACTCCTTGCCCAGCTGCAGCAACATAAAGCTACAAGGGTTGTTAACTCACAATCTACTATTGGTTCTAACAACCGCATGAAGAAAATACCTTTCTTCAAAACCAACAGTCCAACTAAGCCCTTGCAACCACAAGTGACTAATCCTTTAGACACCTCATTACCAATCAAAACTTCGGAACTCCCTTTAGGCCAAACACCATGTCCAACGCATACGGTCATGTTAACTTATGCCTTCATTGATTGGATAAAAGTTGGCCATCTTCCCAGGAAATTCTCTAATCCTGGGAGTCCTCTTACATATCTACAAATCGCTGAGAACGAATTGTGCAAAGCTCTTTTGGATTTAGGTTTTGATGTCAACTTAATCTCTTAAGAAATGTACAAAGCCTGGAACCTACCTCCATTAAAAAAGAGTAACATTCGTTTAGAGTTGGCCGACCAGTCCATCACTATCCCATTAGGAATTGTGGAGGACATTGTCACCACTATTTTTGGATGATCATATCCAAATGACTTCCTAGTGATTCAAGTGAACAGCAGTAAGGGGAACTTCCCAATCATATTGGGAAGAGCATGGCTAAGCATAATTGACACGTGCCTAGGAATCCGTGATCTTTCCCTGGAAATATCAAAGGAGAATACATTTGGAAAGATTAAGAAGAAGAAAGTTCCATGCATCACATATAGTGACACAGGGTGTAATTGCATGCAGAAGTCATGGTTTGTGCAACGTTTAACATTGCTTGCATGTAATCAGTGTCCACAAGTCACTAATATAGAAAGATGTCTGTATGCGGCAGCCACAAAATAAGAAGGCACCCATTGGCTGATAGCTGATTAAGAGAGTAGTTCAACTATATACATGGAACCAACTGAGGGTTTGACTTACACTTACATTGATAGCATAAACACATTAGAGCAAGTCCATCACCAACTTCCAAGTCTTGACATTGAAAATATCAATTGGGGAAAGTTGGAAATCCTTCATAAGTTTAAGCAGGAGCCCCTTGAGTTAAAATCATTACCCACCGGTATGAAGTACACATTTCTCAAGAATGGAAAATTGATAATTATTAACACGAAGCTTGCTCCTCAATAGAAAGAGAGACTACTGAAGGGGATAAATAAATGGTTGAAAGCCTTCACTTGGTCATATCCCGAATTAACCCGAATAGATCCTAGGATATGCCAGCACAGAATTTACACCAACCCCTCCATGAAGCCTTGATAACAATCGCAGAGGTGATTGAATCCAAAGCTTAAGCAAGTGGTTAAGGAAGAAATCAAACAGCTTCTAAAAGCTGGGTTCATATACCCCATTGCTGAGAGTGAATGGGTTAGTCCCTTAGTTATTGTGCCCAAAAAGGGAGGTAAATGGAGGGTCTACATAAATTTTAGGCTACTAAATATGGCAACGTTGAAAGACCACTTTCTGTTGCCATTCATCAACCAAGTCTTAGACACCATTGCAGGGCATCGCTACTATAGTTTTTTGGATGGGTACAGTGGGTACAACCAAATACAAACAGCCCCAAAAAATCAAGCTAAGACTATGTTCACCAGTTCTTAGAGAATATTTGCATACAAATAGATGTCATTTGACTTATATAATGCCCCTACAGTTCTAAGCATATTCCAGCAGCAGATAGGAAATGGTGTCGAAGTCTTCATGGATGACTTCTCCACTTACAGAGCGAACTTCGATCAAGCCTTGGACTGGTTAGAGCAAGTACTAAAGCGATGTGTTGAAACCAATTTAAGGCTCAACTAGAAAAAAATCCATTTAATGGTGCAACAAGGCATTGTATTAGGGCATGAGATTTTGCAAACAGCGATAGAGGTAGACCCTGAAAAGATCAAAGTTATCCAAGGAATCACTCAGCAACCTGAAACTGTAAAAGATATCCGATCATTCCTTGGACACACTAGCTACTAAAGAAATTTTATTAAGAACTTTTCAAAGGTTGCAAAACAATTGGTTGAACTAACAAAAAAGGACATACCTTTCAAATGGACCAGGGAATGCAAACTAACTTTCCAAACTTTAACACAGAAGCTCATAGAAACACCCATTCTACAAGCTCCTGACTAGTTCAGACCATTCCAGATAATAACTTACGCATCCAGCTATGCTTTCGGAGCCGTACTTACACAATTAGATGACCAAAAACATCCTTATTACATCCACTATGCAAGTAGGAGTATTGCTAGTGCACAACTTAACTACACCACAACAAAGAAAGAATTAATGGCTGTAGTGTTTGCACTAGAAAAATTTAGGCACTATGTCTTGGGCTATAAGGTATTCATGCACACAGATCATAGTGCAATAAGGTTCCTAATGAATAAACAACGGTGAGTCCTCACATCATACGATGGCTCATAATCGTACAAGAGTTCGATCTTACAATGATTAATCGAAAAGACACCGAGAATGTAGTTGCTGATCATTTATCTCGATTGCAATGGGACAACAAAGAGGATGAGTATCCAATTTTTGATCACTTCCCTGATGAACTCCTCTTTGCAGGTATAGTAACTAATCAATTGACAATGAAAACAAACTGGTATAGTAGTATTCTCACTTATCTCCTTACACAACAAACACCACAAGAGTGAGGCGTTAAAAAGAAACAATAGTTCCTTCACCGAGCCAAGTATTTTATGGAGATCAACGAGCAACTTTATAAAGCATGTCTCGATAGCTTGGTTCGATGGTGCATCCCTGATATAAATCAACTACAAGTTCTCCAAGATGCTCATGAGGGTCCTTGTGGGGGTCATTATGCCATGAGACAAACAACCATTAAAATCCTACTTGCAGGATATTATTGGCCTACATTATTTCGATATGCCTATCATTTCATCCAATCTTGTGAACATTGTCAACGTGATGGGGGAATGACTACTAGAATGGAGGATCCACAACAATGGATTCAACCTTTAGAACCCTTTGAAATACGGGGAATTGATTTTATCGGGCCCATTACACGAATGTCTAATGGGAAAGCTTACATCATTGTTGGTGTTGACTACTTTACAAAATGGATAGAAGTAGCTGCTGTTAAGGATTTGTACATCATCTATAGTTGCACGACTTGTTCAACAATAAATCATAAACAAGTTTGTTGTGCCTCATGCACTTATTTCTGACAATGGCACACATTTTACAAGTGCAACTTTTTGGAACCATATGCAACGCTTAGGAGTTGAACACAAACTTACTACTCCATACCACCCTCAAGAAAATGGTCAAGCTGAGGTCACCAATAGGGAGATTATAAAAATATTGACAAGAACTATTAGCAAATATAGGAGAGATTGGAGCACCAAACTAAACGATGCTCTTTGTGCATACCGCTCCACATGGAAAATCCATATAGGCTACTCTCCCTATGAGTTAGTGTACGGGAAACTTCCAACACTTCCCATTCAAGTAGAACTTCATACCCTATCTATGGCATGTCATCTCAACCTTGACTTTGATCTAGCACAAAAAGAACAGTTAATGACCCTTAACTTTCTAGATGAGAACTGATTAGCCACCATGTCATCTAATGAATTGCACAAGGCCTTTAATAAACGACATCATGACCTAAAAATTAGGAAATTTAAATATCAACCATGAGATAAGGTTCTATACTGGAATCCCACACACATGCCACAACACACTAAATTTCAAATGTTGTCAGAAGGACCTTATATTATTTATGCAACTTTTCCTTCAGGGGCCATGATGATTTACAAACCTGAGAGCCTAGACAAGAAACTGTTCGTTAACGTCCAATAAACCAAACCTTTCCATGAGCTTAGCACAGCCAGTACCAATACTACCTCTGTAGGTGGAT
The DNA here is from genome assembly GCA_015680685.1 of Gnetum montanum. Taxonomy (NCBI): domain Eukaryota; kingdom Viridiplantae; phylum Streptophyta; class Gnetopsida; order Gnetales; family Gnetaceae; genus Gnetum; species Gnetum montanum. The sequence goes on along the minus strand of MNCI01020108.1, from coordinate 418,579 downwards.
AACCTTGCTCATTATTTTGGATCTCCTCCTTCCAACTCAGTTGTGAGGGAGATGGCCACTAATGCTAACCATTCTAAGCCCTCGGCTCTTTTCTTTTTCTTTTTGTATTTTTTTTACACATTTGTTTTCAATTTTATTTATTTTTTTTACACCATCATTCACATTTTTTCCTATTTCTTTGTTTGATTTACTTTCATTTGTCATACAATAAGTGCTCATGATGGTGGATTGTATCATAATGATGTTGGTTGCTAATGTTTGGTTTTTACCTTTGATTTTCAATGTTGATACTATGATATGGTTCTTTTGATAAAACAGGCAATGAGCCCACATTGTCCATTCAACTCTATGGTCTCCCTTGGCTTTGGGGCTATACTGTCCCTTTTCTTATGTAAACTTATTAATGAATTGGTGGCTTCATATTCTTCAAACCGAGGAAGGATTCAATGGTTGAAAAGGGTGTGACCTCAAGGGGATTTGATGCACATGTGCTAGCTATTCTCTTGGGTACTTGGATGCTTTTCATGGGTTCTCCACCATTCCGTCGATGACAAAACATCAGGAAGTTGAATAAATCAAATAATTCTTTCCATGGTGTGGTTCTCACACAAAAACAAAAAAAAAAAAAAAACTGGTGAGAATTCAAAGCACACCCCTTAGGCATAATAAAGAAATTTAGGCTGCAAGCACTAGTTATGGCACTGGAAAGAAATGTTATCCATGCCTAAAGGCTCTCTCTGACTAAGGCCCCTTCTCGCTTCCTACTTCTTCATCTTGCTCTCCTTGGAATGGTGGTGACTCTTTAGGGAAGCATTCTTGTTGCTTCAAGGGGATGGATTGGCAAAGTGTATTGATGCGAGGTCATTGAATGTGACTGGTTTAAGTCTAGATTTGGAATTAGTTCTACTCAATCACCTTAACCATAAAATACACAAGGGACTTTACACAACCTTACTCTTAGGATTCTATTCCATTTTCTACTCTCCATTTTTCTTCCCATTTTCCACCTCATTGTCAGTTTTATGATTAGTCTATCTCATGGTTGATGCATTGTTATTCTTTGGTAAATTCTTGTGGGTCCGTCTTTAACCATTGTTTCCATATTTCATTCCTAGAGCCTATGAACTCTTTGTTTTGTGGATTTGTCAAGGCATAAAGGGCATCAGCCTGCTTTGGGGAGGACCCACTGACAATCCTTTATGGTGCAATTGTTAAATTCTTCTCCTTAAACATTTCTTACAATCAGTAATTTCTCATTTCATCCCCATCCATGACATCCATTTTATTGCCATTGTCATTGTTATTTTTCCCATTTTTCTTGTTCCCTATACTTTTCCACCCTATTGCTACCGAAGGTTCACTCTTAGTCGTGGAGGCCCTATTACAAATTTTTCCATTCTACTACTTGTATCACCCCTACACCTTGAGTAGTTATCTGTGATAAACCTCTAACCTAGTTTCTGCCATAACCACAACCCAGCCAATGTGCTTTATATTGAGGCAAGGTATCAACTGCATTATGGTTTACTTATCCTTGCTCATTCGTGACTGTGTTGTGTGTGAAGATGGCGATTACACAAACTATGGACTGGGATAGGAGGAAGCACTCAGGATGGATTGTAGCTGGAATGTTTACGCTGGGAACAAGTTTGGTCATGTGGCTATGGATAAACAACGGAAGGTGCAATCGTGACATCGGCAGCAACATGCCTCATTTTCTTTACTCTCTCTTCAAGCTATCAAATGAGGGTCTAGATGTCATCTATGCACAGTGTTCACCACAAAGGGTGTAAACACCAATGTTGTAATATGTTTGTCAATTCGTTCACCAGGCACTTTGAGTTTGTTATTCCCTATTGCTATCAGTTCTCATTCAGTCAATAATCCCATACCTTTCCAATATTTTGTAAGGAACTTGAGAACGAGTTTTCATTCAATTGTGGGGGTATGATGAGCCACAATATCGCATCCACGATATCGCATACATGATATTGGAGCCTTCCACGCGATATCACATACACGATATCGGGGCCTACCCTCGTTGCCTATAAATAAGAGGTGGGTGCACTTGGTTTACATAGTTAGTCTTAGTCCCTTACACAAACTCTTTCCTTTTTCCCTTTCCAGAGATAGAATTTTGTCTGAGTGCCTGACTAGGAGTCATAAAGTGAATGGATCTTTATTCAAGCATTGTGTACCTGAGCACACCTTGTGTATGGCAATAAAGATGAGCTTTGTGATAAACCTTGCAACATTCAGAATAGATTAATTAATGTTCTCTCTCTTACCCTACAACTCTCCTAAGCAATCACACTCAATACGGTCACTTTGAGCATGCATGTAATGCTTGGTAACCCAGTAACGATTAGCTTTTGGTAATCCTAGTAGTGTTGCACTGGTTCAAGATGTGTATGGCAAGTGAGAACGGATGCTAGTGTTAGGACTAGTTAAAGCATAGTTGAGTAGTTAAATCAAAATTAGTTACTTAGTTATCTCTCTCCTCCCTTTGTAGCACTAGGACAAAAAAACATAAAAACTATAAAAATCATGTAGCTCAAGTTTACTTAACCATACAGTGATGCTATACAAGTAAGCTTGGGAAGATACCAATTGATCAACCCATCCTTGTTCCACAAAGGCACATAAGCACTTAGTACTTGGAATTTGACCGGATCGTGCGTGGATGCTGGTATTTGTATGATTGAGTGTAGGGATACCTTGTCGCTTATCATTTATCAAGGACCAATCACTAATAGGTTGACCATTTTGCCTCTCATAACTTTGGGATTTTTTTTCACCAAGTTGAGATCATGTCTTCTAAATTGATTTGTTACCTCTTCCAACTCAAAAGGCTTGTCAAGTACCTTTATCCACCTCGCAAAAGCATTGGTACCATCTACACCATTGAAAATTTCAATTCCACATACAAAAGTCTTGTAGCATTTTGGAATTCTCTTGCTAGTTTTACTTCATCTTCATCATCAAGATTGCATGAGAAGAAGTCAATGTCAAAGATGAAAATATTGGAGCTATGGCAAGAGGATTTCAATTCCCTTTTCTTGGAACCCTAAGCTAATGGGTTTTCATACTTCCATAGCTAGAAGTTTCTTTCTCCTCATCAAATCTCTTTCCATCTAACTAAGAAATTTCTTCCTCATCATTAGAGTAAGATAACACATCCTCACCACATGGCTGAATATGGTTGGGACTTGTGTTCTAATCTACCTTAGTGCTGATCTCATCCAATCAATCAATCATCAGTTGAAAGGAATATGTCATGCTCTTCATGTCTCAATTCAAGGCTTGAATACTTTTCTTCTTAGGAATCATATGAAATAGACAAAAATATACACAGCCAAATTCCAATAATAATAAACACTATCACTCTAATACCAGTCATTGGATCATGGTCACTTTGATTTTCTTTAACCCTTTAAAGATACTTAATCCAAAAATATAAAATATGCAAGATAATTCAATTACCAACAAAGCTAGAAAAACTAGCTATCTTTAATTAAATCAAAATAATTATAATTACAACAGAATTACAACCTAAATCACACTCAATGCTTGCACATTCAACACTATTGTAGAGCATGAGGCTCTACAATTACATAATGATTGACGTCAATGCAAGGTTTAATCAACCCAGATATCTCCACACATAAGTCTGAGATTAGACACACATACAAAGAGTTATGGCCAAGATCACACACACTTAACTGCAAATATGCACACCCTTTTCCA
>MNCI01020108.1:356280-414822 GCA_015680685.1 Gnetum montanum | reverse complement strand
CTCTCTCTCTCTCTCTCTCTCTCTCTCTCTCTCTCTCTCTCTCTCTTCCCCCTTTTATTCATCTATGCTTAATAAGTAATCTAGTCTCTATATTTATCCTAAACATAGAGATAAAATTATTTCCTCTTTTGGTTACATGTCTCATATGCACTTGGGACATCTTTGTGTTTTTTTTTTCCTTTTCTTTTCTTTTTTGCAACTCACAACAAAGATATTTGTTTAGCCTTCTAAACCTATAAATTAACCATCTATATGAATGAAAAAGGCTCAAAAGAGATGTCCCTACACTGATGATTAAAGTACCTAATCACCACTTGGAGTCTTTAACTTTCACGATCATGAAAAATCATCCCTTTCCATATGACATACACAAGTCCATAAGATCATGAACCTCTTCTGACCAAGGTGATCAAGAGTGGCAAGCACATGTATCTTGATCAACCCACACCAATCAAGCCCATCCAATGATCACAAGGATCCTTGATGATATATCCTTTCCTTGTGAGTGACTAAGCACTCTTCCAAGATTTTAGAGCTCACACCCTAAGGTATGGACCAACCACCTACCCATAATTCTAATAGCAGTAGCTTTAACAACTCATGTTGTGAGTCCTATCTTCCCACTAAATTTGAGATAGGTTTACTAGTGATGGATGGAGGAAGAGTGGATGGATGAATTTTTCTAAGTGGGCATTCCATTAATTAAGGCTTCACTTTCAACTTATTTGGCACTGTCAAATCATTATCATATCTATAACTCACCTATTCATCATTAGGTTATCAGGTCAACATTCATAAAGCACGTTAATTGATTTTCATGTATACACAAAATACACTTAAAAAAGAATATAAAGTGTCAAAATTAATTAATTAATAATATCAAAAATGGACATAGGCAAAAATCATACTAAAGAAATGAAAAGTCAAAAATCATACTAATTAATTAGTGCCTATTATCCAACAATAGAACTAATGATAGAGGTCTTATAATAACCATGACCAATGGGATTATATCATACAGAATGCAATGCAGTCTAATCATAAGCTTCAAAGATAATGTTGAATAGATTGCCCAAGAACACTCATTTATATTATTGCATTAAAGAAATATAAGAGAGATTATAATGCATATGATACACATGAAAATCCATGTTACTATGGTAAGAGGCAGAGAAAATATTTATAATTTTATGTTTTATAATTTTTATAGATTTTATGAATATTAGAATAAAATAATAATAAGTACACTCGCATCACAATTCCTCATGACAATAAGCGTAATACTCATAATTAGTCACATGTGTTAGAATCTCTTATGGAGCAAGTACAACACCATACATGGAAAGTAATAAATAGTTCCTTGTCACAACCTTGATGGCCCAATACCATGTCATACAATTATAAACTCCTTAGATATAAATGAATCACCATTTCTTAATAAAATATAAATGAAATAAAATTTTTTATTATTTTAATGTTTAAGGCATAAACAGTAGAATAAAGGAAAATCATGAGCTTTATTTACTGTACAAACACTGGACTTCTCATCAACTAAATAAGTCTAAGCTACATAAGCAAGGTAATACTCTGACAAAGTCTAGCTACACTTGTGAAAGCAACGACTCAAAATACACATACAACAAGAAAAGGAACCAACTCACCTAAGGAAGGAAGAGCTCTTAACATAGACCAGATGTCAAAAAACCAATAAAATGTCTAAGTGTGCTAAGATATATGTGAAAGCTCATCTGAAGTATTTATAGTTTTTACAATGTAATGGTGGAGGTTCATCAACACTTAGACATCAATGGAGGTCTGTCAATACATTCCTACCCAATTAGATCACACTTTTAACACTTGAATCTAAACCTGGGAAAGTAGAGGGTGTGCTAACATAAGGAAGTCAACACATGAGAGTGTGTCTATGCAAGGGAGTTAGTGCATCCCCTGCTAAGAAACCAAGGTTGATCCTTAATAAAACCCAGAATCCAAAAGAACATGTTGGAAGGGCCTTAAGATGCACGAAAGAGGTTTAAAACATCCTAAGAAGCTTCAAACATGCTTGCTAATCAAAAGTATGATACAAAAGGTGAGGCAAGCTTAAGAGACACAAACCTCAATTGAACATGCTAGGACTATAAATAGAAGATGCATAAAACACTTCCCAAGACTAGGGCTTACAATCGACTTACAAATTGCAACTAGACATCTTATGACAAGGAGATTAGCAATAGACACTATAGAATTGTCCCATGTAAAGTAATAGCTTTCCTAGTTTAATTTTCATTCATCTATAGCTTGGAAGAAAAATCTTGTAGTAATAATATTCATTCAAGAGGAATTCCATAAATGTTCTGAGCATGATTGATTAGAATGGAATTGTAAGTAAGTAAAATTAGCTGAATAGATGTAATTGTATTTATGGATGGTGTTGTAGTAGCATTGAATTGTGAAACGTGAGATGTAGATGATGGGAAAGGTAAGAAAATTTGAAATTATTATAATGGAATTAAGTGGAATAATGCTTGAAAAGGATTGAGTGGTGGATTAACACTTTGTATCAGTCATGGGAGAGCAAGATTAATTATAGTTGATGAGGGGCGAGGTACCCCTACGCTCAACCATATGAATATGAGCATTTCATGCATGATCTAGTCGAATTCCAAGGACTAAGTGCTTATGCACCCTTTTGGAATAAGGACAAGTTGGTTGATCATTGTCTTCCCAAGCTTACATGTATGTCACGATTATATAGTTAAGTAAGCTTGAGGCATATGATTTTTATAGCTTTGATGTTTTTATGTCCTGCGCTAGTAGGGAAGGAGAGAGGTAACTAAGTGACTAATTTAACTTAACTACTCATTAACTAAGTTCTAACTAATCCTAACACCAGCATTTGTTCCCACTTACCGTACGCATCTTGAACTAGTGCAACACTGCTAGGATTACCAAACGCTAATCATTACTAGGTTACCAAGCGTTACACACATGCTCGAAGTGGTCGTGCTTATGTAATTTAACAATTTGCTTAATTGATCAAAATGAATTATTGTGCTAATAACAGAAATGTAAAGTGCATAAAATAAAATAAAATAAAATAAATGAATAAGAAAATAAAATAAAAGAAATGCGTAAGAAAACAAATCTCAAGTGCTACAAGGATGAATTCAAGAGCTCGTCTTTATTGTCGTACACAAGGTGTGCTCAGGTATATAATACTCGAATAAATATCCATCCACACTTAGACCTCCTACTGTGGGCACTTGGAAAATACTTTAACTTTCAAAAAGACTATAAGAGTTTTGCTACTTGACTGTTAAAAGACTTCTTTTTTCCGATTGTACGCATGGGCACTGTATTTATAGGCTTGGGAGCAACTACTCTAATAATTAGAGTAACTGCTCTAATAATTAGAATAACTACTAAAGTAACCACTAAAGTAACCACTCTAATAATTAGAATAACTACTAGAGTAACACTCTAATAATTAGAATAACTGCTAGAGTAACCGCTAAAGTAAGCACTCTAATAATTAGAATAACTGCTAAAGTAACTACTAGAGTAACCACTCTAATAATTAGAATAACTACTAGAGTAACCGCTATAGTAACCACTCTAATAATTAGAGTAACTGCTAAAGTAAACACTCTAATAATTAGAATAACTACTAAAGTAACCACTAGAGTAACCACTCTAATAATTAGAATACTTGCTAAAGTAACTGCTATAGTAACCACTCTAATAATTAAAATAACTACCAGTAACCACTCTAATAATTATAGTAACTGCTAAAGTAACTGCTAGAGTAACAAGCATCTTTTTATGTTAATCGCTTGTCCACACTGATTGCATCCAGGCAATGCTAAACTTTGCATAAACCATGACCTCTACACGCAATTACACCCTGTGTCATTGTATACGATGCACAGAACTTTCTTCTTCTCGATCTTTCCAAATATATTTTCCTTTGATATTTCTAGGGAAAGATCATGGATTCGTAGGTGTGCGTTGATGGTGCTTAGCCATGCTCTTCCCATTATGATTGGGAAGTCCCCCTTACCATTATTTACCCGAATCACTAGGAAGTCAGCTAGGTACAACCACCCACAAATAGTGGTAACAATGTCTTCCACTAGTCCCAATGGGATAGTGATGGACTGGTCGACCAACTCAAGACAGATGTTGCTCTTTTTCAATGGAGGTAGGTTCTAGGCCTTGTACATTTCTTGAGAAATCCAATTGATCCTGGAACCTAAATTCAAAAGAGGCTTGCACAACACATTTCCAGCAATTTGTAAGTATATCAGAGGACTCCCAAGATCAAAGAATTTCCTGGGAAGGTGGCCAGCTTTGATCTAATTGGTGACGGCATGTATTAGCATGACTTTATGCGTTGAGTGCGGTGATTGGATTGAAGGGGGCTCTGAATTTTTTATTGATACTGAGGCATCTAAGGAATCAGCCGCTTGTGATTGCAAGGGCTTGGTTAGACTATTGGTTCTAAAGAAAGGTCTTTTCTTCATGTCGTTGTTAGAACCAACAGTAGGTTGAGAGTTAACAGCCCTCATTGCATTACGTTGTTGCGGCTGGGTAGGGATTTCACCTTGCATCGCGGGAGCAGGTGGTAGTGGAGTTATTGGTGAAAGAGATGCAGCCAAATGAGATGGATGATATACTTACAGAATATCACCTCTAGAAGAGGGAGTTCCATAATACTCGCAGGCTTGGTTGTAAGGTTGAGGAGTGACATGACCAGTAGAGTCACGTGGGGAGATTGGCTGCTACACGTAATATTCATACAAGTCAGGTTGCCGATAAGGATACTGTTGCCTTGGTGATGGCATTCCCCATGATTGTGGATGCTTCCACTATTGATATTGCTCAATCAGTTGTGGTAGAGTTCCACTGGGATAATATGTTAAGGGTTGGTGGAACTGCCTTGGATTACCTTGAGGATAAGGTAACCTTCGGGGTGTTTACCTTTTGTTTAATCGCGAGTTGAGTGCATGCACCCCAGACTCCTATAGATGTGAAATTATAGGGCAACATCCCTTAGGATAGTCATATTGATATATCTCACTATCATTGTCTATTTCTGAATCCATAACCTCTTCAATCATGGCAAATTTGCCTTTACCCTTGCTATGTGCATGTTCAGCCTCTTTCTTTTTTCTTTTCTCACTACCTTGCTCTCTAGACTCCTCTACTATTTTAAGAATAGTTTGAAATCTATTGTCTAGGGAATCCCCATTTGGTCTACCTTTGCCAAAACTTCTAATGTCATCTTTTGGATAGGAAAATTTTTCCTATTCACCATCTCTTTGAATGGTGACTCTTCTTCATCCTCACAAAATCTTACTCCACTCTTCTGAAGAGAAGGATCTCGGTTATACTCTTCCACACTTTCTCTCTTCTGTAGCTCACCTTCTTCCTTAGCAACTTGCTCCAATAGTCTTTGAATTTGATGGGAACTAAGTTCAGATAGTCTCCCTTAGGCATAAGTCCCAAGGGTTCTTCTTGTTTCATGCCTAAGTCCATCCACGAGATGGCGCAGTTGATCCCTTTATGAATAACCATGGCCAAGACAACGATGTAACAGTGCATAGTATTGTCCCATGGCAACATCCAAGGGTTTATGTCCTCCTTGTTTCTAGCCTTGGATTTTCTTTCACAAGTTAAACACTCAGGAGTACGGTTCGTACTTATCGTTGAATAATTCTAACATAGTACTCCATCTACAAATAGATTCTAGTTCTAAGGATTGGTACCATCTTTCCGCTTCTTTAACTAGTGTTCGCGGGAACAACTTAAGTTTTTTCCATTTGTTCTCTATGTTTTATAAGGCACACGTGTCATGGAATGCTTGTAAATGATTTTGAGGACTAGCGTTGTATCCCCCTTCAAATCATGGGATATTGTTCATATCTAATCTCTTGATCCTACTATCTTTCTAGTGCCTTGTTGGAATTCTAACAACCTTAGTTATGTCTAACATACTTCAAGTAGCGAATAGGGGTTCATCGTAATCATCTTGTCCATGGCATCTATGATTCCTACATTGTTCCTTACTCTCCCTTCTTCTATGTCGTGACTCTCTAGAGTGCCCTCGTCCCCTTTCCTAGTTGTTTCTTCTATGACTTCCACTTTGCCTACCTTTATCCCCATGGTCTTTTACTTTATGACCATGTCGAGATATTGAAGGAGAGGATGACAAAGCTGATGAAGATTAAGAAAAAGGAGAACCGTCATCATGATGGTCTCTGCTACCTTCTTTTCTATAGTCTCAACCTCAATCGCAATTGCAATCAAAATGTCCACCTTTATCATGAGTTCATGTCCCTTTTTCGAATCCTTTGTGCTCGTGGGTATCAGAACCTGCTGATGAGTGGCAACATACTCCTACACTCAACCATACGAATACGAGTGTTTTCATGCACAATCCGGTCGAACTCCGCAGACGGACTAGTTGTGGCACCTAGATAGTTAGCCTTAGGTCGCAGTTTGTTGTCTTCCCATCTAGACTAGTATTATATTTGTCACATATGGTTTAATCCAGGGTGAGGTATATGATGTGTTCCTAATCTAATGCTACTCTTGAAGGCAATGGAAATAAGATTAACTAAGCTAGGCTAGGAGAGAAAGGGTAACAAAATCTAATCTAGCCTAACTGCGATGAGAATCCATTCCTTGATTATCTATACACATCTTGGACTTCGTGCATGACTACCATTGGGATTACCAAGCGCAGATCCTAGGTATGCCACTGTGTTACCAAGTGGTCACACTTAAATGCACGTAATTAAGTCGTACTCATTCCGCGTTGCTAGGAGATAAGGGTGAAAGAGATTAATTATGAAAGTAGTAAATAACAATTAAATAAATAAATAAACAAAGTGAATGTTGCAATGATGAAGTAATCTTGATCTTTATTGCCGATCATGTGCGTGTCCAAGTATGTCACACTCGAATAAAAGATGTTGTACAATTACATTCACCACACTGCGAGCAAACACTGGAAAATAATCTATCTTTGGAGGGATCAAACTACCAAAGCTTCACTACAATCTAACCTATGTTATGAAATAAGGGAGAGCCGCCTCTTATTTATAGACATTACGGTGGCCTGCGATATCGTGTACGCAATATCGCAGGGGAAGACGAAATATCGTAGGGGATGTAATATCGCGATGGATGCGATATCGTAGCCCATGCGATATCACGTCCCATCATACCCCCACAACTAAATAAAAACTCATCCTCGAGTTACAGTGATTACACAGTGGATAGGTATGGGATTATTAGATGGAAAAAGGAATGGGATGATGCCACAGTGTGGGAAGAAAACACAACACACAAAATATGCTACAACTACAAAAATGTGGAACTCATGTAGTTCCTGGTGGCGGTGGCTCCTCCATTGGTGCCTTCCCTTTGTCTTGTGCTCTAGGTTTTAAGGCTTGATAGCATTAAAGTATGGCCTAGAGCTTCTCCACTTCGGTCCGAGGGTCTTGTGCCGTCCATGCTAATGTTCCAATGTTTGACGGAGTCCGCACCTTCCACGGACAAGGTAGTTGCGGGAACATTTGGTTGGCCTTGACATAACAAGCCGTGAACACCCGTCATTCCTCCTCATAGGCTCTGATTTTATTCTTGTATTCGTGAAAGTCTACTAGCCGTCGAGCTAAGTCAGTTGCGACATCTTTTTATCTTTGGTAGCTGGCTTTTACCACCTTGAGTTCAGAATTTGCAACATCTAGTTTCTTTACCAGTTTCTTGCACTCTGCAAATTCTGCTTCATATTTGATGTGGGTGGTAGCTACCTACTGCTCGAGCTCTGACCTCAAGTGCCCTACTGTTAACATGGCAAGATTGGCATATCTAAGATTTGCCAACTCCACATACTCTGTCAAGTCTTGAATCTGCAGGTCCCAGTTCTTAACTTCCGCTTGGTGGGCGAAGGCATATGTGTCCAATATGGCCCGCCAATCAGTGTGTTGAGCACTGATAGTGTTGATTTGGGCCTTGGCCATATGGATCTCCTTCTCTAGGATTTTTCTATATATCCCCACCTAATCCCAGAAGTGCTCCTTCAACTTCTCATGTCGTTTAGCCTCGTTCTACCACGCGCTTATCTCAATCGTCGACTTTTGATGAATGGCGTGTACCTCCTCCATCAAGAGGGTTCAATTTTCTATGGCTAAACGGCTCACGTCTTAGTTGACCCAGATGAATTGTTCTCATAATTGATGAAAGTGTTCATTGAGAACATTCTTTTACTTTTCTATAGTGGTCAACCGAAGATTGACAATCACAAGTTATTTTTTTTCTTCTTACAAGACCTTGAGTGCCTTAAGATGCGCATGGGTTTGCACCTGTGCTGCGAAGGCATCCCAAATAGCCTTCACCTTTTCTTCCACCACTTTCTTGTTCTCTATGGTTCATTTTGTTAGCTTCTCGGTTCTAAAGTTTTCTAGCTGGTCTGCGGGAACAAATTGCAAAGGGTCCCGCTATGCTGCTTGTAAGGCCACGAGCTCCTCTTGTAATTTCTTCACTTCAGCTTCAGCATGCTCTACCCTTACTTCTGTTAAGACTAGCTTCCCCTTTGTGGAAATGAGGTCTGACTGAATTATTGTAACATCCTGAGGGATGTCATTACTTGCCTTGTTTGAAGCAATCTATCAAGCACATCCTCATGTTTCGTCAGAGTCATTGAGGTTCCGGACAAAGTTTGAGCATCCTGTGCTCCTGTAAGATCTACTGGTGGCACAACAGGTACATTGAAGGATTCTTTGATGTGGTCTATGACCACATCTGTAGCTCCCGTGGAAGTCTAGTGTTGCATGACCACCACAATGGTCCCTTCACCAGTCTCTAACTGCACCTGGAAAGATGTCATGTTTCTTGAGATCTGTTGTGACCATCTAATGTCCCCTCCTCCTATTTGAATGGATACTTCTCCCCTTGTGTGATCTAATGAAATAATAGGCTACCTGGCATCATCAATGATGCGGAAGAGGTTTGAGTCATCACGACTTCCCCAACTGATCGTCTCAGCAATCGCCTTAAGATGGCTCGTCGACGGTCTGTAGTCTTGCGACAGTGGTGGCTGATCCTAGCTTGTGCTGGGCCCTGCTTCCTATTGTTGGCTAGGACCCATGGCTGGAGGTTAACTAGGTCCAGCCATATGTTCTTCTTCTTGTTCTGGTCCCACCTCTTCGCTAGTGCTTTTTCTTGGAGCTGGCACCTTTAGTAATTCAGCATATGAAGTAGTTTGGGCCTTTCAGAAGATGTCATTAGTGTACCTCTGAATACCAGCATGTCAAAAAATCTTTCTGATAAGACAAGGGAAAGGCAATGCCATCTTCCCTATCTTGCGTTCTTCAAACCGCCTCAGGATCTCCTTCAAATATAGATCGGGTAGGTTAGCGTTAACCTTTCCCATCAACACTGCACATCCTCTAGTCCCATACATTGATATTCTTTTAAGGCCCTTTGTGGTTAAGAGGTGATCTATTCCAATTTTGAAATAAACCCGCTCTTCCATCGTTAATTCACCAAATGCTTTATCTCTGCCATAAGCCTTCTCCAACCAATCCTTTTGCACATCACAATCTGAACGAGTGGATAACCGAGCAACCTGGGGCCCTGTATTCGGAAGGTTTAACACTTCTGAAATTGCCTACACAAAGAACTCAACTATTACACCACAAATATTAATAGTAGTGCCTTGCTCCCTATTGTGCCAGAATTGGTACGTTTCTCCTAGGTACCAGGCACCGCTTTCAGAGAGGATAGGCCAAAAGGGAGATCCTTTGAGGTGATCCCTAATGGCCTCAGGAGCAAACTCTGCAAATGATTCAAAATTAAACTCCACAATCACCATAGTGAATGTGGACTTCTCATGGATAGCCTGAACACAATATTGGGGCAATGTGAGTTGTTATCCAGGTTTAGGTGCTACAGCAGCTCCTTCTTCTGCCTGACCAGACTGTCCGATAGGAGGTTCATTTTGATGGATGCTGAATGACTGCTCCTCCTATTCTGCATGTTGTCCAGTAGGTCTTTGTCTTCCACCTCTCCAAGCTCATTTGCTTCCACCTTGGGTAGGACCTTCCTGTTGTCCACGTTTCAGGGCCATCTGATATCGCACGGGCCAAGTGTTAGTAAAGTTATTTTTGAAGTTAAGTTATACCTTACTACTTACCTTAATTAATGATCTTATGTTATCATGTGTCATAGTGCCCGAAAGTTTGTAATAATGAGTCCTGTGACTTAGGTGGTTTCCATTTTAGTTTTGATGAGTGGAAGGTACCCCTACACTCAACCATACGAATACGAGTGTAACACAAGTGATCCGATCGAACTCCGCAGACTAAGTGCCTACACGCCTCATGGAACACTTAAGGTTAATTATTCATTGTCTTCCCAGACTTACTTGTATTTGTCACGGTGTATGGTTAAGTAAGTCTGAGGTATATGATTTTTATATCTTTTTATGTTTTATCTCCTATGATATCTGTACCGTCCAAAATTGTCGGTGCAAGACTGGAATGAAACAAACACCGAGAGATCTACAGACAAGCATAGAAGACTCTACATTCACTTGAAGGCGAGCTGGAACTGATGAAGATAGAGTACCTTGGGTGGTCTGCACGCAAATCAGACAAGGATTTCCCCAAATGTATGCCAATGTGCCATACGCTAGGTTATGTGTAAATAGCGTAATAAGCGTAAACCAAAATGTAAATGTGCAACATAAATAAAGAGGTAAGCAAGAATGAACGAAAACTGTAACAAATCTTGATCAGAAATGAAGCAATTTTATTGCAAAATGGGGATTAAAATGCACCGTTCTGAACGCAGTTGTGGATCTGACACAAGGCGAACGAAAAGCCCCAATGAATGCAGAGGGATGATGGTATCCTGGTTTGGACTGCAGGCACAGCTTGAAGACTATATGGTTAGCATGCAGGGTAGAAGTCTGGCGTGCAGGGTTGGCGTTCCCAATCATCTCCCAATGTGATCTTTTTTTTTCTTTTCCCCTCCTCCCATTTCTCGGTAGAATATTAGGGTTTTTATAGGTTTTAGCGTGTCAAGCTCGGATCTGGAGTGGTATGAGTGGTCGTTGGTGAGAAAATTTTGGGTCGGATGACATGTGGCTGCGTTGCCCGAGTGCAAAGAATATTACAACTGTACAGCGTGCTGCATCCCAGCGTGTACACGTTGGGCTTGTGAACCCAACACACAGACTTGACCAACACAAAAGAATTGAACCTTACAAATGAACAGTACTGTTACAACAGAAAATCTTGAACTTGGCCCTTGGATTTGAGCTCTGGTGCCATGATAATGCTGCCTGTAGATTTTCAGCTCATTTGGACTTGATCTAATATGGTTTTAGAAGGCTTCAACCAGCATACACTGTGCTACGCATTGGGTGTGCACGTTGGGTGTGTAGGTTAGCTAAATCGTCTAATCGACCTCGCTTTTGGTGATGCACACTGGGTGTGCAGAGTATGTATGCTCAATGTATAGGTCATGGAAGTGCATCATTTTGAGGTTGAATCTTCATTTTGGGAGCCTAGGATGATGCCTGACACTTGCCTTGCTTCTGAGAGTCGATTGTAGGTGGAGATCTTGTTCTACGGTGCCTGTTTTGAGAGGTCCTTGATGGTGCACGCTGGGCATGCATTAGTGAAAACCCATCATTTGGAGCCCAAAATTTGATTTTTAGATACCTGAGAGCTACTAGGGACCTTGGTGAATGTCCTGGGAGGTCTAGACGCTCAATTCTGGCATGTTTTAGCTCATTTTTGGGGCCAAAAAGTTGTTGTACGCTGAGCTGCACGCTGGGCGTGCAGGCCTGTGTGCAAGAGGTATACTTAGTCAAAACTAAGTGTTTTAAGTTTGAAACTTGCAGTTCTTGTTGCCAGATGTTGACGTAGTCTCCAATGGATCTCGAGGAACTTTTATTTGGTTGATTCGACTCCGTTTGATACTGTTTGTGCAGTTCACAAGTTTCAGTCATGCTAGGAAGCATCATGACTTAGCTCGATTCTTGTCCGAAACTGTATGTCTAAATTTTTGTGGTGCTTCATTGGCCCCTCTTTGTTGATGCTTGGAGGACTCGACCCGAGAAACGTCGACAAAGAAGCACAAAACACCACAGGCATTGACACTTGGCCAAATGTCCTCGTACCATGTTCAGAAGTACCTAGGATGAAGTTTTGAGATGATGTCTAGTGGAGATGTTTGCAACTGCGAGATTGGGAATTAATTGAAGGATTGTGCAGGTGTGGGAGAGGAGTGTTCATCTTATGCAAACAAGTCATGTTGTTCCTTGTTGATGGCCAATATTTGGCAAACTTGGAACCAAGGCATGAGGAGTATGTCCTTTGAAGGAACGAGACTCTTATATCATGTTTAAGAGAACTCGTTGTCACAACCAAAGCCACGAAATGAGGTGATGCATTCTTTGGAGAAACAGGACCCTTGTGGAGTGTCTAAGGGAACCCATTGTCCGACAACCAAAACCACGCAGTGAGGTGTAACATGATGGTTTAAGACACGAGAAATTTTTTCCAAGACAACTGCCTTCCCACTTGTGGCTTGTCTGGGAAGTGCCAAGGGTCTTGTGGTTCATTTTGCCCTTTGCTCTTTGATCTTTTTTTTTTATGAGAGCTTTCTTTCAATTTTGCACTCATGCTCATGTGCCGTGTTGTGTGTTGCAACTCCTTGAGAGTGTCGCAGCATGCAACAGTGTGCTCAAAGTTTTGGGGTGTACTAGGTGTATCTAGGAACTGTAACCAAGTAGGAAAGGGAATCAGAGTATTGGAGAAATGGAGAATGTATTGGGAACTGGGAATGTACTTTTGAATAGATTGATTAACTTGGTTGCGTGCGTCAAAAACAATGTGGCACCTTGTTACCGTGATGAAGTGTATCCATGTACAAGCATCGCTGGGTGTCATCCTGCAAACACAACTCCAAGGAGACAAGAAAATCACAAGTGAATGAGTTAGCGAACACTTTAGACATGAATGTGGCCGATGCAAATGGAGGCACCATGTGAAACTTAAGGCAAGCAAAATGAGCAACAATAGTGCTGTCAGAGCCGATGTGATGAATGATGTAGCAGGCGTCAATGAAGAAGTGTCATGAATTACAGCAATAGATGAATGTGCCAGAGATGATATTGCCAGTTTATAGTCTTAGCGGACTGTCATGGGTTAATTTTACGTCATAACCCGTTGGACGTCGCTAGTTTATCGTCATAGCGAATGGTGGGATGCTAGTTTATAGTCATAGCGGACTATGAAGAGGCAAGCTAGTTTATAGTCTTAGCTGACTCTGGTGAACCAAACTGTGGTAGTTTAATGTCATACCGGACACTCTGTGGTATCAATTTTAGGTCATGATGCCAAAACCACTCTTAGGTGTTAGTTTTGAATCATAACCCAGAACGTATCTGTGGTATCAGTTTACCGTCATGATTCCAGGACGTCTCTGTGGTATCAGTTTTAGGTCATGATGCCAAGACCGTGACGTACCTTAAGATCATCAGATGTAGAATGGATTCAGGTAAATGTGATTCGTAGGATTGGCCAATTCATTTTTGTCCATGTCAGCGAGCTTGAATGCTCCATTATCATATGCTTTAGTGACTAAGTAAGGTCCTTCCCAATTCGTTGAGAATTTTTCTAAATGTTCGCAGACCATCTTAAGTACAAGGTCACCTTCTTTGATCAGGCACTTGTGAACGTCGTGTTGATGGCATCGTCGTTGTTGCTTCTGATACCACTCGATTTGGTCAAGCGCTCGTGTGCATTCTTCTTCCACCGAGTCGAGGTAAACAATGCGAAAGGCATTATTTTGACCCTCATCAAGGAGTCCAGAGAGTGTGATCCTTAGAGATGGTACCTGCAACTCCAGAGGTAGAACAGCTTCTGATCCATAAACAAGACTATATGATGTTTTACCTGTGGACGTCCGATGCGTAGTCTGATAGGCCCATAATGCGTATACTAGCTACTCGTGCCATCTTTTCTTACTCTGAGTAAGCATATTCTTGAGCACTGAGATGACAATCTTGTTCGTGGCTTCCGCTTGTCCGTTACTCTAAGGGTAGTAGGGCAATGAAAATGAGTGTTTAATACCTAAGCTCTCACAGAACTTTTTTGTTTCGACACTGCTGAATTGTGGCCCGTTATTAGTGATGATAGTCATCGAGATGCCAAAACGGGTAACAATGTTTTCAAGGATAAAGTTGCATACCTGTTTCAATGTGGTCTTCCTAAGAGGGATAGCTTCTACCCATTTCGTGAAGTATTCAGTCGCGGTTATGATAAAGCTATGTCCCGCAGAAGATGGGGGAGTTATTGGTCCTATTATGTCTAACCCCCATTTCTGGAAAGGCCATGTGATTTGAGCCATATGCAATTCATTAGGCGGAACATGTATAAGATTACCATGCTTCTGACACATATTGCACCTCTTGACCTTGGAGAAGAAATCGTACTCCATATGTGGCCAATAATAGCCTAGACGTCTGATTTTTGTTGCCATTACTTTAGGTGCTACGTGTCCTCCGCATAGTCCTTCGTGAACTTGTTCCACGATGGTTCAGCCATTAGTACTACTAATGCATGTTAACAAGATGCCTTTGTAGGATCGACAACATAGTGTATCTCCTACTAGTGTATATTGTTTAGAGCATTTTCGTATTGCGTCCTTCTGAGCATTCGTTAGATATTGAGGTGGTTCGCCATGTAGAAGGTACTCTTTGATGTCATCGTACCATTCTACGTCGTCTGTCGTGCTAACAGATGCTATGGAAAGTTCATCAGGAGTATCAGTTATGGGCTTGTCACAGCTCGCGATGGAACTGGGTAGCACGCGAAACATATCAGGTGAGATATTTAGAGCTAACGTGGCTAGTGCATCTACAATGGTATTATCATTTCTAAACACATGTTGTAGTTCTATATTTATAAACTATTTCAGCAAGTGTTTCGTCAGGTCATAGTAGGGTTGTAGATGAGATGCTTTACATGCGTAAACATCTTTGACTTGGTTTATGATTAACTGTGAGTCGCCTCTAACTACGAGACGTGTGATGTTTGACGTTTGTGCTACTATGAGGCCTCTAAGGAGACCTTCATACTCTGCTACATTATTGGTACAAGGAAAGTTAAATCGGTAAGTAAAGGGTTAGATCTCCTTGGAGGGATATGTGATAACGGTGGCAGCACTTCCCCCTCGAGAGGTGGATGCTCCATCAAAGTTTAATATCGCATCATAGTTATCGGGCACTATGTCAATTGCGCTTACGTTTTCATCTGGAAACTCTAGATTAATCGTTGCTTGATCCTGTGTTGGTGATGTAGTCATCTGATTTACTATAGCTTGACCTTTGATGGATGATTGGGCTATGTAACGCAGGACAAACTCAACAATCATTGCCTTCCATCGAGCCATCTTGCTTGATTCGTACATATTGTTTGTGATAGCTCTAAGCACGTTGTCTTTACAAATGATATTTACTTGGTTACGAAAGAGATAATGTCGCCACTTCTTTAAAGAAAAGGTAAGGGCAAGGCATGATCTTTCCACGTCTTTGTAACGTTGTTCGTGGGCTACTAATGTATGGCTCAAGTAGTAAACAGGAACTTTGGTTTTATCATCTCGTTTCTAGCAAAGCATAGACATGATTGATGAATCCGATGTGGCAAGGTAGATAAAGAATGGTTGCTTGGCAAGGTACCCTGTAGGCCTCGAAGTTCAGTAAGGTTGCTTGGTGGTTGCAAGTTTGTGATGGCCTTGACCTTATCGAGGTCTACTCGAATCCCTGCTTCCGAAACTATGAATCCTAGCATTTTGCCTAATTTGACCCCAAAGACACACTTCTTTGGGTTCAGTCTAAGCTCATATTTTAAAAAACTCTTAAGTACTAAGTCTAAGTCTTGTACGTGCTGCTCTTATGTCTTCGATTTAACCGCTATATTGTCTACGTAATCGTTGAGCGAGCAAAGGATGTAATCACTAAAGATGAAGGTCATTGCTCTTTGATACATAGCACCAGCATTCTTTAAACCAAAGGGCATCATCGTATAACAAAATGTCCCCCATGGTGTCATGAAGGTTGTCCTGAGTTGATGTTCAGGGTTAATTCGGATCTAATTATATACCGACAAGCCATCCATAAAACATAACAGTGCATGCCCAGCAGTTGAGTCAACTAGTTGATCAATACTAGGTAGAGGAAAGTCGTCTTTTATGGTCGCTACATTGAGGTCCCGGAAGTCAATGCATAGGCAAATGCTTCCATTTTTCTTTGGGACAATGACCATATTGGATACCCAGTTAGCGTAGTCAACAGCTCAAATGAAACTAGCTTGATAAATTTTGGTGATCTCATTGTGAACCGCCAACGCTACCTCAGGCTTAACCTTACGTGCTTTTCATTTCACTGGTCTTAACTTTGGGTCGAGTATGATGTTGTGCTAGACTATTCGAGGGTCTAGCCCAGACATGTCAGTGTAAGACCAAGCGAATGCCCTGATGTTGCCTTTTAGCACTTTTGCTATGTCATCGGAAAGTTGTGGGTCTAGTAAGGTACTTAGTTTTAGAATCTTAACTTCGCCGCTTGGCATAGTGATGGGGGTTTCAATTAATGGATCCTCGGTGATGTTATTGGCTTCAATATCCAGCAATTTTGTCATGCTCTGAAAGCGTTCTATTGTTTCCTCTGTCGATGCCACAGAGTTTTCGTAAGTCAATGTGCCTAACTCAATGGACTTTCTGATCACCTCCCATTGGATGGGTCTGTATGGTCCATTGATGAGCAGTGGCGCGAATAGTTGCTTGCTATCCATGCTTGCTCCTGCCAAGCCACAGGGAGCAACATTAACAAAAATGGGGGGGTTTGCTTATTGTTTTATGACACTAATTCAAATATTTAAATTTGCACGAAGTATGCTAAAGTTGGTTTATCGTCTCACCTGGTCGCACGGCAATTTAGGACCTTACCGGGCCGTTCGCTATTCGTTTATGATTTCTAGCTGATTGTACGATTTGTAATCCTTATTAAGTGTGAAATTACAAGATGAAGAGTATGTACCAAGGTGTTTAGTTTAAGCAAGGTCTTACGTGGGTAATGTTTAGCCTAGTGCATATCTACATACTCTTTTCTCTACTCTTGGTTTGTTTATATTTATTTGTGTTTAATTAATCATTGTGTTTATTTTTATTTTATTTGGAGTAAAATACCCAAAACGTCGATTTTCTACGAGGGTAAGTCGACGTGAGCGATGAGGGGCGTGAAGATTTATACCGAATAAAATAAACTTAAAACTAGACAAGTTATCTCTGCCACTGAAGCAAGCATAAACCCCCCAAAGTCCCGCTGGAACCAGAGAGCAGCGTGAACCTAGTCGAGCTTCAACTTGAACCTAGCCAAGCTTCAGCGTGAACCTAGCTAAGATTCAGCATGAAATAGTGGGAGATTCAGTGTGACGAGGAGGCAGGGATCTGGTCATAGGGGGCATGAAAAGGTGCAGATCTAGTGCGAAGGAGGCAGCAAAGGTGGCGAGGATCATGGTGTGAAGTTTCAAATGAAAGCCCTTAGCGTGCAAGGATCAGAAACCCTAGCATGAAGCTAGTGTGGAGGTTTCAGCGTGAAGGGATCAGAAACCCCAGCATGAAGGCAGCGTGAAGCTGTAGCGTGCAGCTGCAAACCCCAGTGTGAAGGCAACGTGGAGGTTTCAGCATGAAGGGATCAGAAACCCCAGCATGAACGCAGCGTGGAGGTTTCAGCGTGAAGGGATCAGAAACCCCAACGTGAAGGCAGCTTAGAGGTTTCAGCATGAAGCCTTAAAACCAGCCTCCAGCGTGAACCCCCCTTCGCTTAGACAAGGACTTTTAGTGTGCACGTCCTTGCTCCAGCGTAAAGGTCTTGAACACAGCGCGACGGGATGGGCAAGGGGAAGCTGGTGAGAGACCAGGGAAGGAAGAAACTTGTCTTGACCTTTGCTGAGGAGAGTGAGGCGATGCTCCAGTGCTTGCCCAAGCCCATGATCCCATCATGGTTTGGATCAATGCGCCAGTAAACCCTGGTCCTCTGTGTAAATTTGTGTTTTCATTTACTATTTTCGTTAGTTTGTGTTCGATTTTTTTTCATTTCATCACATGGAATTTGTGTGAGGCCTGCCCTGTTTCTTTGGCATGGATATTAGCATGCAGGCCAGCGTTAACCCTTATCTCCCTTGCTCGGTGTATGGCTAGTTTTATGCAATCTAGTGACTTGTTCAACGTGCAAGGGAGGTCAAAATGCTCAGCGTGTAGGGTCTGCACACCCACATTCCCAACGTGTAGGATCTACATGCCCAGCGTGAACCCTGGAAGCCTTTTTCCAAGTGCTGGCCCCCCCCCCCAGCATGAAAACTGCTCTTTTAGCTCTCTCTCTCCCTTTTATTTCTTATGGGTGTAGTTTACTTATACTGGTTCTTGAATTTGTGAAGAGGCCCAAAACCTTTCCTCTTAGTGGTGGAGCTTGCTGGAGTTCTAGCGTGGTTCGGGACTATTAATTCTGAAGAGCCGGTACCTGATATGACCATTGATCGAGATGGGGTATGGTTCAGAATGGGTGCTAGCGAGTTCCTTGCCTTCATCTTACAAGGATTCAGTGTAGTAATATGATCTCACGTAAGTGAACAATTAGCACGGAGTGTCGTTGAGACTATGTTACCGAGATCCTCAAATGGCATAGTGGCCTTCATGGTCGACATCGATGAGGGATTGTTTACGGTTGGGAATGGTCTGTCTGGAGGGCCTAGATCCTCCCATCCATTGACACGTGTGTGGGACTTATTATCATGTGGCCCTCACAATGTCAATAGCACCTTATTCCTAGCCTCTCGTGCACACACTTTGTTCCAAAATCCTCCTGGAACGGTGTACAGGGTAGAAAGGTAAGGTTGCTTAATTTTAACATTTTTGCTTTGATGCTAATTGGTTGTTCATATTTTGACCATCGTTTCTTTGCAGACCTTGATTTGATCAAGAAGGGGTATGCATAAGTGATGATGGACTCGCATTGGCTCATACCACCTTGGAGGCTTTTATGGCAGGTCCCACTCTTTGTGGTGTCGTGTTAGCCTAGACCAAGGGTGAAATTGTCCATTTGCACAAACAGTACTCCAAGGCTTTTGCACAATGTAGGTTTCAGGGGTGGCTACATGGGGATTGGTCCCGTAATGGGCCAGTTTTCCCACATGATGCTGATTCAGCTTCTAATGGTCTTAATGCATTGGCCAACGGTAAGTAATAGTGTTTTTGATGCCTCACGTTTGTTTGTTTTGCTACCTCATTGGTTGTATTGATTCTATGGTTTTACCTTGTGCGTACAGTGGATGTTACCCCTCATGGAGTCACCATAACAACTGGCCAGACTGAGGGCACTTTGGCCATGAAATTCGGGGAGATTGACGGTGCACAACAGTGGTTGCAAGATAAGGCACCATCGCATATTATTAGTTGCTTGAGTGATGTTGGCCTCATGGAGTTGTTTACTGCTCTAAGTCCTAATGTCTCCGTGACTGAGATGATTGTGATCATTGATTCTTTCAATGAAGCTGTTACTTACTATAGCACTCGTGTCAAGGAAATTAAAGTAGCTTTCCATCTGTCGATGGAGTTCTTTTCAGACCTCTTCGGTGTACCAGCAAATGGGGCTAGAGTAACTTTGGATAGGGCACAAAAAGAGGTCCATGTTGTTCGTGAGCTAGAGGATTGGCTAGGTGTACTTAAGGGTGCTAAGGAATTCCCTATGCAGGGAAGATCGAGAGTAACTGAAGTAAATGAGCTGTATCCACTATTCAGAGCACGAGTGTTTTCTAAGTCCCTATCCCAAGTGAAGACTTTTGGGGTAGAATCTGTGCATATCATGCACACGATTCTGGAGACTAGGATGCGTTATAATTGGTCTCAGTATCCATGGAGAGATAGTGAGATTACGTTCGAACATTGAGGCACAATCCCATTTTACCTTTGCATTCTTCGCCAGTTACCTACGTCGACTAGCTAAATTTCTAGTAGTTCGTGTGGGTAACGAGTACGTGTTAAGGGATCGTGACCAACTATCTCGCTCGTGGATTCGCTACTTGTTTGAAGTGATTAAATCTCAAGATGCTCTTGAAGGGATTGATGAATCGGTCTCTGTTACAACTAGGGGATCATCTAGTCATTCAATCCATACGCGTGACAGCATAGGTTGGAGCTGGGTGGTGTTCCCTATACTGCTAAGAGAGCCGATTCGAGTAATCAGGGAGATAATCGGGAAGGAAAAATCTAAAGTTCAAAGACCTAAGCACTCTAGAGAGGTTGCTCTAGCTGTAGATGAACCAAAGGTGAAACACATACGATTTAAAGTATCTGCACGTGGTAAGTAAGCCTGACTCATTCATTTATCCTTGTTTTATTATGATTATATATTTATTATTATTATTTGGTCATTAATGTTAAACTGATGTTGAACTTATGAATGTCATCAAAGCCAACCCCTGAAGTAATCAGAGAGGGGTTAGTGCCGATCGTAGAGGAGGAAGAGGTCCCCACCAACCAAGGTGAGGAGAACGAGGCGGGTAATGACGAGATGGAAGTTCCTGTCTCTTTGAGGGAAGAAATAAAAGAACGAGTAGAAGTCACCATGGAAAAAGGTCACGCTGGTGATCAGGATGAAGTTGACAAGATGTTTGATGATTTCTTCAAAGGAAGGTTAAACCTTGGCAATCCTCCGAATCTGGAAGAAGAAAGGGATTTCGGTATATTCACCTGATTATGTTTATTTGGTTTTCAATTATTTCATTTCCATTATTTAGAGTTTTGAGCTTATGTTTTTGTTGCTACAAGGCGCAGATGTTGAAACCCAGACGACTCCTAGCATTCGAAAATTCCTACGATGAAGACTCCAATGGAAACAACTACTGAAGGTGGTCCATCTTCTACAAATGAACCATTTACTTAGATCGAAATGCCAAGTAAGATGGATTTTGTCCTTGGTATCATCAATGAGGTAGTTGACCGCATCCAACAAGCTCATCCTGAATAGGTACATATGTTTTGAGTCTTTTTGTTTTCGCATCTGTTTCTATTGTCTGATGTCTAATGTATATTCTCCTTAAATTGATAGGCACTAAACTAAAGTGGGACCCATCCGAGGCCACTCGTATTAACAGTCTACCTACACTACCATCAAAAATTGAGCAAGTGCTAAGACAAATTTATCATGAGGTAGCAGAATGTGTTGTGCAAAATACCAAGTCTCTTTGGACCTGCAGGTGTTCCATCGAAAAGCTATGGTTGCGAATTCAGGTGGGGGAAAAAGAGATTGCCAAACTATCAGCAAAACGAGATGATTTTAAGTCACGCTATGAGTTTGCCTCTGCTAGGTTAATGGGTGATCGTTCTTAGCGAACCTCCGAGGTTACTTATACCAGATATTGGAATCTATTAAATCGCCAAGTAACTATGACTCGGGAGCTAGCAGAGCAAAAGGCACAAATTGATTTGCTGAATCTCAAGTGTCAGGATTGGAAAGATTTCACTTCTAAGGTGCGGAAATGGGGCCAAGATGAAAAGAATCATAAGTACCATTATAAAAAATCATTAAAGGAGATCTCCATAGACAAGCGTCAACTGGAGATGTTTGTAGAGGGTTTAGGCCTACAGTCTTCATTTGATGCCTTTGCTAGGCACACTGTGGTAGAGATGGAATCTCCTAAGAGAGTCATCACTACAGCTTCTGGGGAGATTTCTGTAGGCGAGTTTCCTCTTAAACATCCTACTTGGTCTGCTGTAGACAAAGGGAAGGTGTTAGCTAATATTGATCTTGGCTTTGACGGAACAGACTGGGCAAGTGTCCCTGAAGAAGAAATCCTTCGTCGGCTAGAGTTTGGACTAAGAGGATCCTCTTCGGTAAGCCGTTTAAACTTGTAACTTTTATTTGTTTTTAGTAGAAAATGTTACCGCTTTTTTTTAGTTAATTATTTTCTTTTATTTTTACAGATTCATGACGACGGTGGTGATGAAGGTGGCCCCAGTGGCGGGGCAACTCATGATGCGGGGGAGTTTGAGGGGAAAGCCCCTCCTGATCCTGATGTTTAGTTTTCAAATTTGGTGTTGTTATATGTCTCTATGGATTGTAAACAAAAATATATTTTTTTTTGACTTATGTATTTAACAGATGCGCAAACTTGGTTAACTTCTGTAATCACTCATTTACGTATTTTTATATATTTTTTTTGTTGTTTTAACATTCCGATTTTTTTTTTTTTGTCTGAATGTTAAGAAGAAATAATGTAGGGACATTGAGCAAAAGTCTTTTTTACTTGTTTTGTTGTTTAAGTATAAACTTAAAATAAAGTGCAAATGTAACCTAGACAATAACCGTGCCAAGGAAAACATAAAGGAAAGCGTAACTTGTAGTGCAAAAACGTAATCATAGCATGTAAACTGGGAATTTAAGCTTTTGAGGCAAACAAAAGTAAACTTGCTCTAGTTTAAGGCCATTTCAGGCCATACGTACATGGGTGTCAATTTAAAGTCATGACAGACTGCAACGTGATCGTTCTAGTTTAAGGCCATTTCAGGCCGCAAATAAACAAGAGGGATATCGACTGATACGATGGGTTTTGATGTAAACTGGCCATTTCTGACTGTGGCTAGTTTTATGTCATTGCGGACATGCGATAGTTTAATGTCATTCCGAACTTGCGTAGTTTAACGTCATTGCAGAATGGCGTAGTTTGTTAATTTTTTAATAACTTTTTGATTTTTTTCATTTTTATGTTAAGAGTGGATTTGATGGGTACAATCCGATACTCGGCATCTCCTTTGCTGATTACGTTGAATGGTAGCTCTACCCAGGAGACGTCTGGTGGAGTAGGCTCTGAGTCAGTATCCTTGGATGTTTCTAGGTTAGGTGGCATTTCCTTCGTTTTTGAGGGATCACGATTTATGGGTTGGTCATCACTTTGGGTTTCATTTGCTTCTTTCGGTATGGGCCTTTTGGAAATTCTGTCAAGTTTATGCTCATGTGGAGTGTCCTCTTGTTCAAGCTACTCAAATTTAACTTCGGAGCCTTGATTTGCCTCCGTGTCAGATGAGATCGTGGATGTAGCAACATCCCCATGGATAATGATTTCACCCCCCTCGTAAGGTAAGTGAATCTCTTGATGAATGGGGGAACACACCGCTTTTAATTGGGCCAACCAGGGTCATCCCAAGATTAGGTTAAAACCAGGCATCTCATCAATAACCACAAAGTCTACGAATGTGGGGAATCGATCCCCTGCTATAAAATCCAAGGTCAATGTACCTTTTACCACTACTTGTGACCCATTAAATGACTTCAGGCATGTTGTAGACATTGGCTTAATTAATTCTGTAAGCCCTAACTATTTAATGATGGGATAAGGCACTACGTTTGTGGCTACTCCGTCATCTACGTGTACTCAATGTATTTTGAATTGATTAACTCGTATGGTTATAAACATGGGTGCATGGGTGACGTCTCCAATTTTCTCATCAATCTTAATGTTTTCGGGATGAAAGTCTAATGATTTAGATGTTGATCCTTGTCGTGTAGACATTACCACGTGTATAGAGGGTTCATTTGCGAGTAAATTTTCACTAACTGGGATCGATGTTAACATTTGTACTAAGGCCTCACGATGAACTGGCGAAGTCAATATGAGGTCGTACAAGCTTAATGATGTGTTCTTTTGTTTAAGGGCTTGCGTAACCTATGTTAGGATGTTAGCTAAGTCTTTACCATTCGGTATATTCTTGTCCATGGCCACTTGATCCATTGGACCTAACAGTCGTATCTCACGTGGGGTAACTTTCTTGTTATTTTTCATGACTGTTGGGTCGGATATGTGTTGTATTCTTGATTTTTCCTCTTTATAACACATGCTTGGCTCATTGTTAGAAGGAGCCATAGGTATTGCGCTTAACGGAGTTAGTTTCGAGGGCCGCAGTGCAAGGAGTTGGCATTCCTTCTACAAGCGTTCCTTCTCCAAATGTTTTCTGGTAAGCCTATCTGCCAGGCGTTCTCGCATGGGTTGCGTAGGAACATTTGGGGTCAAAGTATCAGGTTGTTTTGGGACCCGAATGACGAATGGGGTGGGACGGGATTTTATTTGAGGTGTATGAGCTTGGACATTAGGCTGCCTAGGCACCTTGACCACAAATGGGATTGGGCGATTTGTAGTTGGTACCTCTATCGTAGCCACTGTCGGTGGCACCCAAACCATGAAGGGAGTGGGCCGATTTGATGGTGTCACACTAGCGGTTGTATCAACCGAGGGTACATGAACAACAAATGGTTTGGTTTGGGGTGGTACCTATGCTGTTGCCACCGGGGGAGGTACTTGGATGACCAATGGTTTTTGCAGGGTAGGAGGATCGTGTGGGGAATATGAAGGTTGAGGTGATGTTAGTGCAGTAGGGGGCACACGAACTATGAAGGGATTCTTTGGTGTTTCATAATTATTATCTGTGTAGATGGTGTTAATTATGTATGGTGCTTCTTTAGTATTTAGGGGATCTTTATATACGCCCATGGACTGGTTTTGTGGTTTGACTAGGTTAGCCTCATCAAAAGTGATCTCACCTCTATCAATCATTCGTTGAATGTCTTGTTTCAAGGTGAAATAATAGTCGGTACCATGACCATTATGTTGGTGGTACTCACAAAATCGGTCTAGTCTAAAGCCTCTTGGAACTGGGGGTTTATCCGATGTTGCCAAGCTTGGGTTCTCGACCAATTCACAGAATCGATCATGTTTTTGAATTGCCGCGGGGAACAATTGTTTATGTTGCATTAGCCCAGCCTTCAACAGTTGGTCAAATAATTGTGAAGGTTTTATGGGCAATGGTGTGTATTGAGAGGGGTCTCTCCTCTCAAAGTTTCGTGCATGACCCAGTGTAGCATTTTGTGATGTGGACGGTCCAGGTGCAGCAACAGGAGCAGGTCTAGTATAGCCAGAAGGGACGATAGGTGGTTTACCTTGTTGTCTCGTACTTGTTTGTTGGGTTTTTGCTACTGCTGCTACAGTTGCCTTAGCCCTTTCTTTGTCTTTCTTACTATGCTGACTTTCAAAGGTTGAATAGGCGGGGTCATGGCTATTTTTTGCTGCTTCTTCAATGTTTTTAATTTGTACAAATGCTTGACTAAGAGTGCGTGCATTTAGATAAGACAGTTTAGATTTAACAAAGTCATTCACGGCTCCCTTTAAGATGGTGAGTAAGTATGTTTCAGGGATTGGTTCATGAAGTTCGTTTAGCATAGCACTCCATCTCTGAATAAATTTTTGCACAGGTTCAAGCGGTGCTTGTTTTACCTGTATCAGACTGTCCAAGGTCACTTCAGGTTTCAAGTTGTACTTAAATCTGGTAACGAACTGGTGTAAGAGATCCTCCAAAGAGGATATGAAGTTACGAGGCAAGGCTTGGTACCAGTCTAAAGCTCTCCCAGTGAGGGACATGGTGAAAACACGTAAGATTGCGTGGGGCCATTCCTGAAGCAATAAACATTCTAGTCTAAACGTGACCAGATGGGCGTTGGGGTCTCCTTCCCCATTGTATTTGGTTAGTTGAGGCAAAGAAACTCCTTTGGGCAGGGTCAATGGCGGTACCGAAGAGCTAATAGGATCATCTTGGTAAAAGTCTAATACTTTAAGCTCTTCATTATTGGCCGTTTTGAGGCGCTTTACCTCATCGGTGAGTTCCTGCATCATATTTTTAGCTTCGACCTAGTCTTGGGCACTAGGTGAAGTGGTAGGTTGGTTATGTTGTGTAGTATGCAAGTTAGATTATTATACAGTGGATGGGAAAGAAGAGAGTTGAGTGGTCGAAGGTTGTACTTGTGGATTATTCATGGTGGGTGCCACTAAGGGCGGCATACCGTAAGGGATAGGTTGTTGTTGTTACTGTACTTGAGGGATGTTCATGGGTGGAATTATAGGAGGTGGCATGTTATGATGAGGGGGTTGATGTAGTTGCATGCTAGTTATGGCCCACTATACAAGGACGATTTGTGGGGGAACACCCTGAACTTGTTGAGTTGAAGTGGTGAAGGGTGTCCCTTGGGTTTGTATTCGGGGTACATAGTGAGTGGATGTAGAAGCAGGTATCACAGACGGCATCCCAATCACTTGGGATGGGAAGGTCACTCCTACATTAGTTTGAGGGGGGTGTTGTTGGGGTTGTACTTGTAAGAGAGGGGAAAACGTGGTGACGGGAGGCATAGTGGGGAATAAGAGTAGATGCTTCCTGTTGAGGCACATGTGCTTGAGTGGTTTTAAATGAATGGAGGGACATAGTCTCCCCCGTGAAAGGGTGGACTAACGGGTTCGCGTAAGTATGCGGACTGAGAGTATGATACGAATCCTCGTGTTCGGACTGAGCCGCAAAGTCATCCTCCTCTTCTAATTGAGGATTTACTATGGACTGGCCCAGAGACTGGCTCCTTACCAGGAGGAGCTGTGAGATGAGCTCAGAGTAGTGCTCTGGAAGAGGGATGATGTCATATGGGGAGGGAATGAACTCATGTCCTCCCTTATGAATCAGTTCATACTGTTTCTTAGCCTCTAGTTCAATTTGATCTACTACCAAACCGGCTTGGATCTTTACACATATAAAATTATACTGTTCTTGTGTTATGACATTAAATGATGGATTCTTCCCTTGCAGTTTGAGAGATCGGTGAGGTTCCCCTCGAGGGTTGACCTCACCGTGGGCCCCTATGGGTTGCATGATGGGTATCGGCATCGCCATGGGGACATTGATATCTAAAGCGGACATGGTTGAAACATTGGTATTGGCAGTATTCATGGTGAAAAGGTCCTAAGTGTAACAAGGTAGATGGGAGACAATGTCAGCGTGCACAGGTGAAAATTTGGCCAAGTATGAAACGGGTATACTTGTTAGCGTACACCCTCAGCGTGTAGACTGGATCCACAGCGTATACCCAAGTCTGGCAGTGTGCAGACTAGATCCACAGCGTATACCCAAGTCTGGCAGCATGCAAACTAGATCCACAGCGTATACCCAAGTCTGGTAGTGTGCAGACTGGACACATAGTGTATACCTAAGTCTGGCAGCGTGCAGACTGGACACACAGTGTATGGACTGAATCTCCCCAGCATATAGGTTCCAACAATCAGCATACAGGGTGAACAAGCAGCGTACGAACAGAGTCAACAGCGTGCAGATAGGCTAGACAGCAGATACACGCTGAGATTGCAGCAGATCTGGCTGAACAGGGCACAGATTTGGAAGGTTCAAAATTAGATCTATGCTGACAAAGTGTAGATCTGAGAAAACCAACTGTAGATCGAGGATCACAGGGAGCGGATCTATGAGATGGACCGACAGATCTGAAGAGATCTACGGTGGATCAGAGTAGATTTAAGCAACTTCAAGCCCTCCTTCTAGCACCATTTTCTATACCGTCCGAAATCGTCGATGCAAGGCTGGAATGAAACAAACACCGAAAGATCTACAGACAAGCATAGAAGACTCTACCTTCGCTTGAGGGCGAGCTGGAACTGACGAAGATAAAGTACCTTGGGTGGTCCGCACACGGATCAGACAAGGATTTCCCCAAACATATGCCAATGTGCCATACGCTGGGTTATGTGTAAACAGCGTAATAAGCGTAAACCAGAATGTAAATGTGCAACATAAATAAAGAGGTAAGCAAGAATGAACGAAAACTGTAACAAATCTTGATCAGAAATGAAGCAATTTTATTGCAAAATGGAGATTACAGTGCATCGGTCTGAACGCAGTTGTGGATCTGACACAAGGTGGATGAAAAACCCTGGTGAATGCAGAGGGATGATGGTATGCTGGTTTGGACTACAGGCACAACTTGAAGGCTGTATGGTCAACGTGCAGGGTAGAAGTCCAATGTGCAGGGTTGGCGTTCCCAATCATCTCCCAATGTGATCTCTTTTTTTTTCTTTTCCCCTCCTCCCCTTTCTCAGTAGAAAATTGGGATTTTTATAGGTTTTAGGGTGTGAAACTTGGATCTGGAGTGGTATGAGTGGCCGTTGGTGAGAAAATTTCAGGTTGGATGACATGTGACTACGTTGCCTGAGTGCAAAGAATATTACAACTTTACAGCGTGCTGCATGCCAGCGTGTACACGCTGGGCGTGTGAACCCAACACACAGACTTGACCAACACAAAAGAATTGAACCTTACAAATGAACAGTACTGTTACAACAGAAAATCTTGAACTTGGCCCTTGGATTTGAGCTCTGGTGCCATGATAATGCTGCCTGTAGATTTTCAGCTCATTTGGACTTGATCTAATACGGTTTTGGAAGGCTTCAAGCAGCGTACACTGTGTTGCGCACTGGGCGTGCACGCTGGGTATGTAGGTTAGCTGAATCGTCTGATCAACCTCGCTTTTGATGATGCACACTAGGTGTGCAGAGTATGTATGCTCAACGTATAGGTCATGGAAGTGCATCATTTCGAGGTTGAATCTTCATTTTGGGAGCCTGGGATGATGCCTGACACTTGCCTTGCTTCTGAGAGTCGATTGTAGGTGGAGATCTTGTTCTACGGTGCCTATTTTGAGAGGTCCTTGATGGTGCACGCTGGGCATGCATTAGTGAAAACCCATCATTTGGAGCCCAAAATTTGATTTTCAGGTAGTTGAGAGCTATTAGGGACCTTGGTGAAGGTCCTGGGAGGTCCAGACGCTCAATTCTGGCATGTTTTAGCTCATTTTTGGGGCCAAAAAGTTGCTGTACGTTGAGCTTCACGCTGGGCGTGCAGGCTTGTGTGCAAGAGGTATACTTAGTCAAAACTAAGTGTTTAAAGTTTGAAACTTGCAATTCTTGTTGCCAGATGTTGATGTAGTCTCCAATGGATCTCGAGGAACTTTTATTTGCTTGATTCGACTCCGTTTGATGGTTTCGGTCATGCTGGGAAGCATCATGACTTAGCTCAATTCTTGTCCGAAAGTGTAAGTCCAAATTTTTGTGGTGTTTCACTATCGAGGTGAAGGGTTGAGAGACTAATTACTAACTCTAACTAACGAACCAAGTCTAAGTTAACCTAGCGTCAGCATCCGTTCCCACTTACCGTTCACACCGTGAACCAATGCAACCATGGTTACCAAATGCTAGTTGTTGCTGGGATCACCACGTGTAATGCACATGCTCAAAGAGGTTGTACTAAGGCACTTAACTAGGAGAGAAGGGTTTAGAAAGGTTTAACAACTAATAAAGAATTTAAAGGGAAAATAGTAAATAACAATAAATAAATCCTAATTAGCCTATTCCATGCACTGCAAGGTTTATCCAAGAAGCTCGTCTTTATTGCCGTACACAAACTTATGTTCAAGTACAATGTTTGCTCGAATAAAGATCCGTTCACTTTAGAACTCCTACTGTGGGCACATGAAAAATATTCTATCTCTGGAGTGATCAATATACCAGAGTTTCACTACGGTCTAAGCCTAGGATTAGAAACAAGGGAGAGCCACCTCTTATTTATATATATGATGGTGCACCGCAATATCACGTACACGATATCGCAGGAGAAGACGCGATATCGTGAGGGATGCGATATCGTGGCCCATGCAATATCGCGTCCTATCAAGTTTCCCGGTATACATAAAGGTTAAATGATTTTTAGGCACAATTATTCTAAGTGTTAGAGTTAATTACCCTAGCTGATGTCCTTTGGGCGATGATAAATTTCAAAAAAATTTAAGAACTTTTCGGCAAGTATCCCTCCCCCACGACTACATTGAACACTCTAGGTTCAAGCAGGTTCAAACGGAATACAAATCGGAGTACCAACGAGCGAGATAGAGTGAGAAAAGTAAGGGTCGCGCAATCGCAAGTCGCAAAGAAAAATTTCAAAAACTCCCCCGCGTGAATAGTTGCAAATGATGTTGATTAGCACAGGGGATTCATGTATATATATTTTCATCGAAGTTAGGGCACTTAAAGAATGTACCAAATTTTTAATATTTCTTTGAAATTAAACAATGTAGACTAAGGATATCTGGACAATTGTTAAAAGGTTCCAAGGTAATTCAATTAGTCCTGAAGGCACGAAAATTAAGATGGTGTGGAATTTATCAATAAGGGTCTCGAATGGTAGAGAAAAAGGCTAGGTGATGATTTATAGGAACGTTGAATCAAAGGGATAGTAGCAGGGAAAGAAAATCATTTGAAAATTATGCTAGGGGTAAGAAATGGTGTGTGTGAGGTATGTCATAAATGAAGATTACAAAAGATTACACAAGTGGGTCCTCCCCAAAGCAGGTTTCAACCTATAATGCCCTTGTGTAACCACACTTAAAGTGTCCATGAGCATTAGAAAGGTTAAATGTAATCTGCACTAACTCCACAAAACACACACATGTAAATATCACCGGAATGAGGTGAAAATTCTATACTACACGGGACACGAGCTACAATTATATGAACAGTGAGATGAGACGAACTATATAAAGGGATTGTAGAGATCGGGACATGAGATAACTGACCCAGGGCACAGTGAATCCTGCATGTAAAGCATGATTAAGGTGTCATTAACCTGTTGTTCCAAGATCAAGATTAAGTCCATTCCTCTAAGCAGTGATATCGCATTGTTTCATCCCATGATGAGCAACTATGAGAGTACCATAACAACAAGGCGTACGATCACTTGGCATTTTGTTCAAGGAAGGAGTGATTTTTCTTTTATGGCACTTTGTTTTTCTTCTTCTGTTCTCTTTCTCCTTTTTCTTTTTTTTCTTTTTTGAATACTGAATCCAGAGAAATCGCCAACCTTCAGGCATGGGTGCATGTATTTCCAGTGGAACCCCCTAGAATAGCGTTTGATTTTTAAGTGCCCTTTTGATTACTCTTACTCCCATTTTTTGTTAGATCTACAAGGATCTTAGTATGACCACGTTGCATGATAACTCCCACAGATGTCGCCAAAGAGAATCTACAAGTCCCCTTGATGTCACACTCTAATCGTTCCCTCTTGGTCCATCCTTCTTCATTCTGGGTACAATGAACACAAAATTGATTTTAAGTTTTAATAATTTCAAGAATATCACTGTACCCTCGAACATAACCTCTTATTTGTAGAGTGGATGAATGGGTGCAATGGGCTCACTGTTCAAATAATTGATCACTCATGACTTAATAACATAGAACACACCTCAACCAACGATCCACATGAGTGTTTTATTCATAGATGAGATTACTTACAAAAACATAAAAAGACAAAAAACACAAAAAGATAAAAAGATAAAACAAAAAGTTGAAAAATGAAAAATTGGAAAACAAAAAGTTGTAAAATCAAAGAAAATGAAAAATATTTATTAACCTTGCTTGTTATTTAGAATGGGGCATATCCCCCATAACTAATCAGTTGAGGATGGCAAGGATTAATAAATGGAAGATGAGGATCCTTGCATGTTGGAAGTATTGGGACTTGGCCATACTTACCCCATCGGGTTTCACACACTTGATTATAATGAGCATAGTGGGGCAATTTGTACAATGTAGTTCCCGGATAATGAGTTGACCCACTATGATGTTTGTGACCGTTAGATGGTATGCAAGGATTGGGATGATGCCTTCCATGACTGTGTTCATTGGGCCGTATGGTTGTTGGAGCGTTAGTTGGTGGCCCTAATGAAGTTACATGAGGTGTTGGGTTCGAAGGTAAGGGTGCACCACAGTGTGGGACTTGTGCTGAGTTGGAGGATGCAGTGGCCTCGGGGTTGTGTTGTCTCTTCTTACGGTCATGTTTAAAGAAGGGACGCTTTTGATGTTGCTAAGGTCTCTCACTGCTATTCGAAACAAGAGCACAAGTAATGTTCGTGGATTTTTGCGGTGGTGCAAACACCTTAGGAATAGTTGGTGGTGATGTGGAAGGAGGGAAAGGATGAGAATGTTGAAAGTTAGGAGGAGTATAAGATGCACAAGGCGGTGGTTGTGTTGGAGGGATGGGCTAATAGTATTGTGGAGAATAGTAATGTGGTGCGATAGAGTATGGTGGCCCAGTTGCAGAAATAGGATGTTGAACAAGATAAGCGTTTGGGTTTAGATGATATGAAGGGTGTCTCCAGTCTACTGGTGGTCTCCCCCATGACTGGGATTGTTGCCACTGTGATCAAACACAGCATCTCTGTATGAACTCTGGATGTAGCGTATTTCCCCAATGCTCATGTAGATGTAACAATATTGGGCATTGGCCTTTGGGGTGATCGTACAGGCATATGTTGCATTCATACGTATGATCAGCAGTTGAGCTCTTATTTTCTTTATCCCTTCTTTCTGATTGTCTACTATTTCATCCTACTTCTTGGGTTGTCAGAACTCTATCCCCGATAATATTGATATATTCTCCACACTTTTGATACGTCCATTCCAACATCTTATTGATCTTTGCTTCGGCTTCTTCTAATGTTTGTTGTATTGGCAAAGAGGATGTTTCCACCTTGAGATTGGTTGATTTCTCCTTTTTATGATCATGGACCTTTGTTAAGTTGAGATTTTGGTCCCGTTGATATTTTTCAACACTCTCCCATCTAGCTAATTCTCCTTCTTCTTTTGCTACCTGCTTAATAAGCTCTTGGATTTGGTGGATTTTTAGTTCATATAGTTGACCTTGGGCATACATTCCTAAGGTCTCTCTTGTTTCATTACATAGCCCATCAATGATATGGTACATTAGCCTTTCCTTGGAAAACCCATGGCCTAGACAGTTGTTTAACAATGCATAATATCTTTCTAAGGCCATGTCCAAGGGTTCATGTTGTGCTTGTTTCCATCCTTGGATTTGTTTCCTTAAGGTTGACACTCTTGCGTAGGTTTGATATTTTTCGTTAAAGACCTCTACCATCGTTAACCAATGTCGTATTGAATTTGGTTTTAACAATCTATACCATACTTTTGCTTGGTCAATGAGTTTCATAGGAAAGAGCTTAAGTTTTTGCCACCCGTTATCAATGTTATTCCATGTGCAGGCATCATAGAAGGCTTGTAAATGTTGATGCAGATCTAAGTCATAGCCTCCTAAAAATTTAGGAAAGTTGTTTAAATCAAGCTTAGGTAAACAGCTCTCTTTACGATGCCTACATGAGATTCGAACGGCTTCCTGTATTTGTGTTAAGCTTGTCGTGGCTAGTGGGGGTTCATCGTCATCGGGTAAGTTATGCTTTCGTGCGTTGTGATGACGTTGTTTTCGTTCATGTTTATAAGAAACTCCACTTCAGGTTGTATACTCCAATCTTCATCGTCATATAGTTCGTTGGTTCTGCAATGAACTTCCTCACTAAGTGTGGCATTATTATCGTCTTGTAGGAGAGGCATGGTTGTGAAATTTGTGTGCGAATTTATGTATGACTTTTTATAATTATTTCTTTCTAAAAGATATATCGTTAAGCCCTTTACAGCGACCTTGTATGATATAACTAATCTAGATAACTAGCATCGATGCCCGGCAACGGTGCCTATGATGAGTGGCGAGGTACCCCCAC
Source organism: Gnetum montanum (assembly GCA_015680685.1). Taxonomy (NCBI): domain Eukaryota; kingdom Viridiplantae; phylum Streptophyta; class Gnetopsida; order Gnetales; family Gnetaceae; genus Gnetum; species Gnetum montanum. The sequence goes on along the minus strand of MNCI01020108.1, from coordinate 381,248 downwards.
ACTCAACCATACGAATATGAGCGTTTTCACGCGTGATCCAATTGAACTCCGCAAACGGACTAGTTGTGGCACCTAGATAGTTAGCCTTAGGTCGTAGTTTGCTGTCTTCCCACCTAGACTAGTATTATATTTGTCACGTATGGTTTAGTCCAGGGTGAGGTATATGATGTGTTCCTAATCTAATGCTACTCCTGAAGGTAATGGAAATAAGATTAACTAAGCTAGGCTAGGAGAGAAAGGGTAAGAAAATCTAATCTAGCCTAAGTGCAATGAGCATCCATTCCTTGATTATCCGTACACATCTTGGACTTCGTGCACAACTACCACTGGGATTACCAATCGCAAATCCTAGGTACACCACTAGGTTACCAAGTAGTCACACTTAAATGCTCGTAATCAAGTCGTACTCATTCCGCGTTGCTAGGAGATAAGGGTGAAAGAGATTAATTATGAAAGCAGTAAATAACAATTAAATAAATAAATAAACAAAGTGAATGCTGCAATGATGAAGTAATCTCGATCTTTATTGCCGGTCATGTGCGTGTCCAAGTACGTCACACTCGAATAAAGGATGTCGTATAATTACATTCACCACACTGCAGGTAGACACTGGAAAATAATCTATCTCTGGAGGGATTAAACTGCCAAAGCTTCGCTATTATCTAACCTATGTTATGAAACAAGGAAGAGTCGCCTCTTATTTATAGACATTGCGGCAGACTACGATATCGCGTACCCGATATCGCAAACACGATATCGCGTCCGCTGCAATATCGCGTCCCATCACTTGGGTTATGAATAGTGGAATGAAGGTTCTAATACACAACCCCTTGGCCAAAGTCAAGGGTAGGGACATCATTGTGTGGGCGATTGTCTGAGGTAGGTTCACCACCCTCATTTTCACTTAAGACACGTGGGGCATCCTGGGACCACTTACCCTTCAAAGACTTATGATGTCTCTCCTGTTGCAAGTCCCTTTGATGCTGTGCCTCTATGGGACGGTATTCTCTCGAGTTATAGTCTCGCACAACGTATTCTGCGTGTAAATGCGGCATGCCAATTCGTGTAAGAGCACAAAGAAGCATGCTCGGGACTGAACGATTGGAAGGTAACACTATGTTACCTTCTAAGTCTCACCAATGCAATTGTTGATCTTAATGGAGGATAAAGATGAAGTCTGGTATATACTCATCGAAATGAATATATACCACTCAAACTTGTTGAGGGACTGGCGGATCAATGTCATGTGTATTACGTCGCCAACTGTTTCCTGTTTCAGACCTAGGCGGTGAGGCGCTTTTGTACAAAGAAGGAGACATACTTGTCTGTTCAGTGTGCAATGTATTCTTGTTTATTATTTTCTCAACCAACCCTAAGGGTTCGTTCCAACGATGTGAATGATTTCCTATGTTCTAGTTAGCGCACAAACAACTAAGTCCCTCGCAATGGCGCCAATGATGAGCGGCGAGGTACCCCTATGCTCAACCATACGAATACAAGCGTTTCACGCACAATCTGGTAAAATTCCAAGGACTAAGTGCTTATGCGCCCTTATGGAACAAGGACAGGTTGGTTGATCGTTGCCTTCCCAAGCTTACCTACCTGTATGTCACGATTGTATGGTTAAGTAAGCTTGAGGCATATGATTTTTATAGCTTTTATGTTTTTATGTCCTAAGCTAGTAGGGAAGGAGAGAGGTAACTAAGTGACTAATTTAACTTAACTACTCATTAACTAAGTTCTAATTAATCCTAACACCAGCATCTGTTCCCACTTGTTGTACACATCCTGAACCAGTGCAACACCGCTGGGATTACCAAATGTTGATCGTTACTAGGACCACAAGCGTTACACGCATGCTCGAAGTGGTCGTACTTGTGTAATTTAACGATTTGCTTAATTGATCAAAATGAATTACTGTGCTAATAACAAAAATGTAAAGTGCATAAAATAAAATAAAATAAAATAAATGCATAAGAAAATAAAATAAAAGAAATGCGTAAGAAAACAAATCTCAAGTGCTACAAGGATGAATCAAAAAGCTCATCTTTATTGCCGTACAAAAGGTGTGCTCAGCTACACAATGCTTGAATAAAGATCTATCCATATTTAGACCTCCTACTACGGGCACTTGGAAAATACTTTAACTTTCAAAAAGACTACAAGAGTTTTGCTACTTGACTGCTAAAAGACTTATTTTTTCCAATTGTGCGCTTGGGCACTGTATTTATAGGCTTGGGAGCAACTACTCTAATAATTAGAGTAATTGCTCTAATAATTAGAATAACTGCTAAAGTAACCGCTAAAGTAACCACTCTATTAATTAGAATAACTACTAGAGTAACCGCTAGAGTAACCACTCTAATAATTAGAATAATTGCTAAAGTAACTGCTAGAGTAACCACTCTAATAATTAGAATAACTGCTAGAGTAACCGCTAGAGTAACTACTCTAATAATTAGAGTAACTGCTAGAGTAATCGCTAGAGTAACCGCTCTCATCATACCCCCACGACTGAATGAAAACTCGTCCTCGAGTTCCTTAAAAAATATTGGGAAGGTATGGGATTATTGATTAATTGACAATTGACAATGGAATGGGATGATAGACTTTGAGTCTGGAGTGTTGACACATATATTGCTTGATTGACGTGAATGTCACATCAACATTTGTATTGGAGCCTAAAGGAACTTTTTATGAACATGGACCACATGGATGACTTTGGAAGGTCTACTACACATGTTCTTGATCTCTCAAACTCTCAAAAAAGTGCTCAAGATCTCAAGAGACTAATTTGAAATATGTTTTCCAATAAAAATATGTTGGAGAATGTTGAAACCTTGAAATAATTGTAATGAAGGTACACCGCAAGATATATAGTCCAATTAGAGCTATATAACTCCTCATTGGCCATCAAAATCGAACCTATGACTTAGAACTTTCAAATCAAGAGTGTTACCACAAAGCTAACGCCTCATTACCTAATAAAAATATAAATTACATGACATTTCAAACAAGATACCAAGCATTAGGAATCCTCCTATCCTTGTTAACAACTAACTTGATGTAATAGCCACTCAACTTGCTTACTATGGCTTATTATGATCTCTCATACTACTTGAGTTATTAGAGCTACTAAGGTCAACCTAAGCTACCACCCACCACCGCGCGGCAAGAAGGTGTCGAGATTGCCTCTTAGCAAAATCTCATTATATTTACAACTTAAGTTCCTACCATGGACGAGCTTGGAAGGTAAATAAAAACACTTTTGGCCCAAATTCTGAACATCGACGAGTGTTGGTTGACATGCATGGCATTATCCTCGCTGGACATGTGAACTCATTAAATAGTAAAGTGTATACGCATGCATACATGGAAGGGACAGGACATGAATACTTAAGTAGGAAGATGAATGTCAACCTTGTGGACGTGGATGAACAAGCGGTGATATTAAATTAAACTTGCCATGCACGTCCTACTTTATAACTTTAGTGAAAAGCCAATGCACGAGACGCCTTTAATGTGCTACGGCGTAACCCACCAACTAATCAACAAAGAAATAAGAAAACAAACTGAGAAAGTACCCTTCCTTGAAACCGTAATTAAACATGACCGGTAGGTGGCCCAAAACTACAGGGTGTAGGTGGCAAATAAGCTAAATGTCCACCGAGCATTATCGGTTTGGAATAAAATCCCTGCAAATTGAATGGAAGAGAAGGGGTGACGGGCTCACAGGAAACCGCATTTAATGAGGTTCGATTGGGTTGACGATCTACCTTTGCCATACTTTAATATAGTTATTTTCTTGATTTCTGTTTTGTCCTTCTTGGGACGGTTAAAGGCCTTCAATTTTTAAGGTACATGCCAGCCACCCACCCCACCTGCCCTATCCTAACTTCTACTGTGCCTTCAACGGTGGACTTTCATAACACGCAATGCAAATATTTATGGCCAAATTTGCTTGAAATTCAATTAATGGACACAAAAACAGCAAAAACATTGACGTGTATGGCACTCCTATTGCTTACGTTGGTTCACGTGCATTCCAAAACGTTTTGGTGGCATCCTAAAAACCCTTCAAAGTTTTTTACGGCGCATTTTGGCTACAGCAAAAAATGGTCCATGGCTGACAATTTAATAGGTAACAGGTTAGATGAAACGTGTCTTGTTTCGGAGAAAACACTCAAAAGTGGATATATATTAATAATAGTAACGAAAGGAAGGTCAAGCGTCAATAGCAGCAAAAAGGGCCCAGGTCTTGGTCTTGATACATAGAGGTATGATCACAAGCTATCAATAGACCATAGAGTAACCGTTATAAGTTTACCACGTAAATGAAATGAAAAATCTTAGGGTATACCAACGGCAAACTTTTTTATCCCGGTGGGAAAAATTGAAATTTGCATTAATGAGATGGTGGTGTAATAGGTGATTGATTCAATGTAGCTTTTGTCTAACCTATAATTTTTTGAGCACAAAGAAAACTCAAGTTGGTTAGAGAACCTTACCACAACAAGAAGGTAGATTTGATCCATTATAAGAGTGTTCCACTTAAGCCTATTCTATTATTGACACTCCATAAAATTTAACCTACAAAGATGTGTGCCCCTAGTGGTAAGGGGGTGTTGGAACCCAAAATAATTGAAACATAGGTACACTTGAAGATTTATAGAAGTTTATAACTTAGTGCTATCTAGTAGAATCAAACCTATGACCTAGGGCTCCTAGAGCAAGACCCATACCACCAGGCTAACACCTCATTGTTACTCTCCTAGTGGTAAGACTCTTGATTTGAAAGCTCCAAGTTATAGGTTTGATTCTAGTGGGCAATGCTAACTTATAAAGTTCTAATTAGACTATATATCTTGGGATGTACTTGTATCTAGGGTTTCACGTCAATACGTAACATCTCATTCCTATAATCTCCTTTTTTATTAAGGCTTAATCCCCTTGAATGTTATGGGAGATTCTAAAGGAAGACTATACAAAAGAGTATTGATGTAGCCAACCTCATATTGATGGAGCCATTTGTGATGTACTTTGTATTGATTGCACTATATTATTTTTAAAAGGCTTTGGAATATGGGAAGAATAATATATAAATATAACACATAAAAATGATCATACATTTGGATTATTTTAGTGAGGCATTAATCCCTTACCTATATTATGCACCTTGTAGTTTGTGAGTCACATTTGACCTAGTGGTCAACAATGAGATGTTGGCCTAATGGTACAGGTCTTAGCCTAGTAACCCTAGGTCATAGGTTTGATTCCAGTAGGAGTTATAAATTTTCATAAATCTTGGGGTGTACCTATGTTTCAATGATTTCGGGTTCCAACACCCCCCACATTTGACTCTAAGGTATATGTTGGAGTATATATAGTCAAATTGTTTCAATTTCCAACACCATGTACAATTAGATTTTGCTACATGATTGAGTTGGAGGGGGAGGTGGGGGTTTGACCCCAAAAATAATATTGATAATAGGCATACAAAAAAAAGTTAGAGTACGTCATAGGCTTAAAATTGAGTAGAAAACATTTTAAAAAAACATGGAAAGGAAAAGTGTACAACCTTAAAATTGATAATTTTGAAAAATCAATAAAGAAGAAAATTAATTGTTATTTGGGAGGATAGCCTTCGCCCAAACAACATTTACATCATTTTCATTATTTGTGCTTGAACTTAAAATAGCAAAATAATTTGATGTAGAAATAGAAAGTTTTGGCAAAATGCCAACTTTTGTAAGAAAGAGAGATCTACTAGCAAATGATGGCACACATTTTCCATCAAATTGACCATCATGATTAATCTTACATAAAAAATCTTGGCCATTAACTATAGCCAACTTGTCAACATTGGTTTTGTTCTTTAAGTCACTATTATTCTTGTCAAGAGATGAAAAATTTTCCTTATGAGCTATCTATCCAAATTGATCAATACTTTCTATAGTGTAAGTTAAAATATTTATAGAATCTCATATATTCTCTAGTTTCTTTATTGTCATTGATATTACCTTGATTTTTCATATCTTTAGTTTCACATTGTTTTTTCTTTTCCTCATCAACTTCAACATATTTTTTCTGTTTTAATACATACTTTTTCGAAATAGAAAAGGACATGCATTAAATAAATGTCCTTCACGATGAAAAAAGTTACAAGAAATAGGAAGATTATAATATGATTGAGAATAATGTTATTTATGCTTAAATTCTTCATTGATAGTTTACAATATACAACTTGTGAAAGTGAAAGTGTTGCTAGAGTATGCAAAAAATGTGATGATAATGTATTCTATGATGCAAATTGTCAATGTGAATGTTTTTTAGAAAACAAAAAGTTGTTCAAAAGAAATGCAACTTTAATGTTAGAGTGGTCCACCATTAATATTGTTAATAATATTCATGTTAGGTTTGATTTTTTTTAAAATGGGAGGAGGGTTTTGGAATCCAAAGCATTTTTTTACCAATATTTACCCTTACACATTTTTTTAGAGGGAAAATAACTATGGGTTGGTAGCACAACTCCTATCCACACAACAAATTAGGGTGGTGGTGTGGAGGTGTGGTTGGAACCTTGAAAGAATTGTAATATAGTTCAATCACAACTTTATAGGGGTGTTTGAACTTGAAATAAGTGAAACCTAAGTACACCATAAGATATATAGTCCAACTAGAACTTTATAGAACTCAGCATAGCCCACCAAGACAAATCCATGACCTTGAGTTTCCAAATCAAGTGTCTTACGGCTAGGCTAACACCTCATTGTTCAATTAGAACTTTATAACTCAGCATTGCCCACTAAATCTAACAAGAAACTTAGAGCTTTCAAATCAAAAGTTTCACGAAGGTAACACCTCATTGTTCATATAGCCAAATTAGACCCACATAACTTAGTATTACCTTCCAAAATTGTACTCGTAACTTTGAGTTAGCAGATCAAAAGTTTTAACATAATTTGATATTTGCTTTTGCCATTTGTAATGGTGCTATATTGTTTCTCCCATTTTCGTTGACCCAAAATTAAAAACCTATTGGAATTGAACTTCAAATCACATAACCAAATCATTTTTATTGTATATTTTTTAACGGAAAAATACTCATCACAAGCTGTTTTGACGGGCTTCCAACATAAGAGAAGCGTGGCGTCTATCATAAGCCTGCACTACGAAGCCGGGATCGGAGATTTATTCTGGCGTTGTCAATTTCGGGTGGCCACAGCAGGGAAAAAAGGCCGCATTTGACTTGGATGATGCCAATCATTTATGGAATCTTCGTTTTATGTGTCTGTCATGGACAATCTTCGTTCCCTCATCCCCGTCGCGTGGTTTACCAAACCCACCAAATCCAACCGCCGGTTTAAATTAACTGAACCCAATCCCCGATGCCGCGGACCTGTTTCGCGTTTTCAAAATGCGGCCTGCCACCGGCACTGGCCAGTTAGAGCATCCTGCGACTGCCACGTGGCGGAAACACAGATGGCAACGGAAAAAATAATCGGGGATCGTGTTTCGTTTTGTATGGATATTTCAACTTAATTGGGGTACCGGAATTTAAAAAAATTAAGCAAATGGTCCGAAACTGCTGGGACGATCGACGAGTCACGTGGGCGGCAGAGCAGAGCTACTGGTCCAGACGGTCAAGGTGGGACCCGCAAGACAACCTGTGGGTGGTATCGTTATAGCTGTTGTTGTTGATGATGGCTATAAGGTTGCCGTTGGCATTAATAGGATGTGGGCTATGGCTAATCGCTTACCACCAAGAGAGGCCGCTTAATAAATGCGCAAGAGCAAAGGAAAGAAGGACGAGCATGCGGTTAAGCTTCCTGCGTGGCCGCCCATAAATACGAGCGGAAGGCCAGGTGGACTATCAGTGCGTCTCTCCTGGCTTTGCATGTGGAGCTGGTGCTGGTGTGGTGCTGTGTTCGAATCGCAGTCAAGGCCCAACCCTGGCTCGCTCGCTCTCTCTCTCTCTCTGTGCCTTTCTGTCACTGTAGCCAAAATACGCCGCACGCGGAACCCCAGCTCTACTGGATTCCTCGCAACACACTCGGACAGGAAAGGGAAGAGGGCCTGGCCTGCTTGCTTGCTTGCTCAAGGCCTCACCAACGCCAGCTCCATTCCATTGGCATCTGTGAGCCATATTAACACATTATTAGTACTATTTTCGTCAATTTATCAGTCTTTCCGTACAGATCCAAATCCGATTGAAGCAAACCGCTCCGCTCTGCGCTGCAAAGGTATTCTCTTGTTCGCTTGTTTTTTCGTCTGCTGCGGGATTTTTGCTTTTGAATCGTTTATCTTTCTGTGTGCATCGCTCGGCCGTCTGGATTTTGAGGATATCTTGTTCTGCCGTGATGCAGTTTTAGCGAGCGCGCGCGCGCGCTTGTCAAAGTGCTGTTTCGTTTTCTTTGTTTCCCCTGTTTTTCTTCGTTTGTTTTGTGTTTGTCCGCAAATGTCAAAGTCCAGACGAGACTTTGCGATGAGATTCGGCGGTCATTTTCTTTTTTAGGTAAAACGGAATCGTATTTTTGTACCGAACCCGTTGGTAAGGTTCGTGAAGGAGTAGAAGCGGCTGGAAATATCATTCGTTATCGTTTTTGCTGGATTGCCTCCGAGTCTCGTTGTGGTATTCCGGTATATTGTATTCTACCAGGTTTTCAAATATTTAGAATGGTTGTTAGCGTCCGATTTGAGGCGAATCCGGTCTCTGAGAGAGCTTTTTGTCAGGCTTCTTTGTTTCCCTAAAGATAGTTGTGGTGATTTGCTTCTGGAATTTTCATATTGCCTGTTTTGCAATTTCCATGTGTTGTAGAGAATACAGATGAACCAAACAAATAGCGGTTCATTTCCTTCATTTGAATCTGTTAAGCTCCTCTTGTAATCTACTTCATTTTGCGCTATTCCATAGGAGAATTCGTTTGAATGGGATTTCTGTTTAATTTCCTTGAAAATTTTTACAGGATTATAGTGTATTAAAAAAACTGAAAGTAGTTTGTTGTAATTGCTTTCTAGAGTTCGTAACTGCTTCTGTTTGCAGCTGTGTTTCGCTTGTGCTGTTCTGGCTGTACCCTGTATATTGTTGGAACGGTACAAAGAAAGAGAAAAAAAAATCATGTTTTTTATTTCATTTCACAGAATGAGCAACAACATGGAAGGATCGGCCACCGCTAATGGAGTGGCAGTGCAGATCAACGGAACCTCGCGCAGGCTTCCTGATTTCTTGCAGAGCGTGAATCTCAAGTATGTAAAGCTAGGATACCATTACCTTATCACGCATCTGTTGACGCTGCTGTTGATTCCTCTCATGATTGGGATCTTGCTGGATTTGGGGCGGATGAATCCGGAGGACATAAGACAGCTGTGGGAGAATCTGCAGTTCAATTTGGTGAGTGTTCTGGTGTGCTCTGCTGTTCTTGTATTTGGCTGCACAGTCTATGTTATGTCGAGGCCGAGACCTGTGTATCTGGTGGACTATTCCTGCTACAAACCCCCGGAGTCCCTTAGAGTGACCAGGGAGCTTTTTATGGAGCACTCGAGGCTTTCGGGCTTTTTCGACGACCCAGCCCTGCAGTTCCAGAGCAAGATCCTGGATCGATCCGGTCTGGGAGAGAATACCTACCTTCCTACTGCTTTGCACTACCTGCCTCCTCGACCCTCAATGGCTGCTGCCCGTGAAGAGGCCGAGCAAGTCATGTTTGGGGCCCTGGATAACCTGTTCCAGAAGACAGGAGTGAAGCCCAAGGACATTGGCATTCTTGTGGTTAATTGCAGTCTCTTTAATCCCACCCCTTCGCTTTCTGCCATGATTGTGAACAAGTACAAGCTTAGAGGCAACATCCGGAGCTTCAATTTGGGAGGCATGGGTTGCAGTGCCGGTGTGATTGCCATCGATCTTGCTAAAGATATGCTGCAAGTTCACGGCAAGACTTATGCAGTGGTGGTGAGCATGGAAAACATCACTCAGAATTGGTATTTTGGCAACAGGAAATCTATGTTGATCCCCAACTGCCTGTTCCGCGTTGGAGGGGCCGCGATCCTGCTTTCCAACAAGGGCTCTGACCGCAGACGCTCCAAGTACCAGCTTGTTCACGTTGTTAGGACCCACAAAGGTGCAGACGACAAGGCTTTCCGCTGTGTTTACCAGGAGCAGGACGATAGAGGGAAGCTTGGGGTGGATTTGTCCAAGGAACTCATGGCCATTGCTGGTGGGGCTTTGAAGACCAATATCACAACGCTGGGACCTTTGGTCCTGCCTTTCAGTGAACAGTTGCTCTTCTTTGCCACGCTTGTTGCAAGGAAGCTCTTTAATGCAAAGATTAAGCCATACATTCCTGACTTTAAGCTTGCATTTGAGCATTTCTGTATTCATGCCGGGGGAAGAGCTGTCATAGACGAGCTGGAAAAAAACCTGCAGCTTTTGCCAGTCCATGTGGAAGCCTCAAGGATGGCTCTGCATCGTTTTGGGAATACCTCATCCAGCTCAATCTGGTATGAACTTAACTATATAGAATCCAAGGGCAGGATGCGCAAAGGCAACCGCATTTGGCAGATTGCGTTTGGCAGTGGGTTCAAGTGCAACAGTGCCGTGTGGCAAGCTCTACGAACCGTCAAGCCCTCTTCAGACAGCCCTTGGTCAGATTGCATTAACCAGTACCCAGTGAAATTAACTTATGATTGAGGAATCTGTTTCACTGGGTGTTTTAAACACCCCTTGGAACTTACAACCGGTGAGGTTTAGGTATATTTTATCTTCCTAGTCCTTTTTCTTTTGTTTTCTGCTTCTTTGTGGCTCGGGCAGCTCACACTCAAGACCACCGGTGTGATTATCCTGTCATCAAGTATCAGAATCAACAATATTTGTCTTTGAAACAGGGCTTGAACGCTATGCCTGGTCTTGAAGACTTCTTGTAACCCACAGATAGAACAGGTAGGGGCAAGTTGGACACATAGCGTAAAATTTATTTATCCATTTCGGCGGAGAAGCAAATGCTCTTTGGTTCACTTCAGAACATTCATGGACCTGCGGCGTTGCTAATCTTTGGCCGGAAGAGTGACATTAGTATGGTTTTATTTTGGCCATACTTCATTTGATTTTCCTTACAGAGCAATTAGAAGATTTATGGGTCAGCAATCACTTTGGAGCTTCTTTGCTTGTTTCAGTGTTGATTTGCCAATTTCACTGTTTGAACATTGTTTCTGGCGATGTAATCACAAGCTCTTTTATTTACTATGTCAAAAACTGTCTGGAATTCTGGGCCGACATTCGTTATCCCCAAGCACTATCGGTTACGTTTTAAGTAATGAATTCTCTTTTGCAATTATTATTAAACGTAAGTAAAATTCCTGCGATAATTTCTAATGCACTTCGGCATGCAGAGTCCTTAGTCGTTCTATTTTTGTCCTGCCTGCCAATTTGTTTTCATAATGCTTACATCTCAGCTAGCTAATTGGGATTTGGGATTCCTGCGATTTGCAATAACAGACTGCGATCGAACGCGTCACAATAATCTGCGACCTACGTGCACGCCAAAACCATGACGGGTGGCAACATATCAATTGTATCATTGCAGAGCGCCTAATTTTTTATCCGTCAACATTTTCAGGCAATGATGACAGATATTGTCGACGTGAAGGCGGTCTCTCGGGGCCTGTCAGATGCACATACTATGCGATTACAGCCACTTTGGACAGCGCCTAATAAACTCGACACGAGCTGAACATGCTCCTGGAAATGCAGATGCCGCACATGAAGTCAAAAAAACGATTCAGTGAAAAGTAGTAACGTGGCATCAAATGAGGGGACTCAAATCGCTATTCTTGGTTGGTTACGGAAATATTATCAGCGGCATCTTGCTTGCATTTTATGCGATGAGCAAATGCCCACATCAGTTTCCTCTCCGTGTGCAGAGTGTGGATCTGCACTTCGCTGGAGCCCAATAAAATTCGGAGCATTTCTTGGCTGACGGGTGTGAGATATCATGCATCTTTTCTTGAAATTAATTCAAACATTCAAAGCTGACAAAACAACTGAAATTGTGTCAATCAATATGACATCACGCCTGTCTGTCGCATATTCCATGTCATGTATTCCAACATGACGATTCTGGGAATAGAGAGACTCCTGAACCCACCATGCAGCACAGGCGGGGTCGATATTTCAGATTTTTACAAAATGTATATATACTATTTATATTGAAGTCTTTTTTACAGCCCTGGAGATCATGTACCAACCCTGAGCACAGGCTTTGGAAACTATTAGTGTTAGTCATGTCAGCACTAAGTTCAGTATATGACTCACGGCCGGTGACCTGCTTGAATGAAATTGATTTGTTGTAGGAACGGAAACTTGAAGTAGGCAACTAGACAAGCAATCAATAAGAAATCAATGTCACAATGAATGGTTTTTGAACCATATCGAGGGACAAGGTTTATGTAGCCTTGGACCTTTGCAAACCAATGAGCACATGAACTCGATCCATCAGGTATTAAACGTTCAGATAAACCAGAAAATAGACACAAAACTATCAGAACAATTTATACAACAGTTTGGTTTGTGTTAATGTTGGTCGAAGATGTTCATGTTGGTCGAAGATTGGATCCGTCAATAGTATTCGGATGCAGGTTTAGAGTCTACTGAATAAATGTGCATACCGAATTTTCAACCAATAAATGTGAACATCCGCATGCAGGTTTAGAGTCTACTGAATAAATGTGAATATGCGCATGCAGGTTTAGAGTCTACTGAATAATTCCCAATATTAGCAGATTCAAAACTATTATTCTTGAATCTATATTCTTCCTCCCAAATCATAACCCTCTTTTACTTGCATCTTCTTGAATTTTTTATTTTTTATGTTCTACAATGACTTAAGGCCACAACAAACAATTGTTTGGATGAAGATTAACACGGCAAGTGCATTGTCTATCCGGAATTTATATTTTTGTCTTCCTGCATGTTTAAACTTACAACTGTTTTCTTTTTTGAGTAAATTCCTATTTTAAACTTCCATTATACATGAAGATCCCTATTTTAAGCTTTCATTACATATGAAAATCAAGAATTAGTATATAAATTTGTTAAGTTTTATTATTATATATTTTAAATATCTATTAGCCAAAATTTTATAATTATTCACAAATTATTCTTGAATACTGAATGATAAAGTTACCGAATAGATATACATAATCCAAATTGAAAACTATGGTAAACAGTTTCTTTTCAGCATATTGCTTGTTCATGAAGATGAACATCCTTTCTTAACACGTCCACGGATTACAAAATGCTTTAAATGAATGCTTCCTCAGAGACCTGTTTCTTACTTGGGCCTTATCTGTTTAATCTTCTTGTTCTTGCAAATCGAATTTTCACAATTGTTAAGGACCTTCTGGAGTCATCAACATTACAACCTTACTCCTATTTATAAAAACAACAAATGATAGAATAAAATGTTGCGCTTCATTATCCAGTTGCGTGTTGATTCTCTGCTCTCAAAATTTTACCTTTTCCTTCCCAGGGTCTATTTGGGACAAAGTTTCTAAACAATCTTCCCTAACGAAGCATAATTAATATTATGTATATGCGTAAGATTCAATGAGACCACGTTTTACATATACTATTGCAATCTAAAACATGAATTGCTTTCTTTAAATGGTCAGACCACAAAAAGAAGTTATTTATTTTTCTCTATATTCGAAAGCATTTCACAGAATGAGCAACAACATGGAAAGGTTGTTTTAGAATAATAATTGCAAGAAAGGTAATAAAGAGGCAAAAACTGAAGAGTAAATCTCACCAAATGTTATCAACAAGCCTGTGCAACTTAAGCCTTCTACCCAGCAAGTCTATTATCAATTTTTCAGGGGTGTTGGAACACAAAATAAGTGAAACATAGGTACACCCCAAGATATATAGTCCAATTAGAACTTTATATAACTCAGCATTGCCCACTGAAATCAAACACATCAACTGGAGCTTCCAAATCAAGTGTTTTACCACTAGGCTAACACCTCATTGTACCAAATCAAGCCTATTATCAATTTTTTGAAGAAGCTGGTGCCAAAGTACAAAAATAAGATGCCCCAAGTCTACTTAATATCCCAATAAATCAGTATATTCCTATAAAAATTCTTGATTAACTCTAAAATTGAACCTGACTTTTATTGAAATTGATTTTTAAATAGAAACATTTGAAAACTTCAATAGTGTTGCATGCAACTTTGCTACAAATCAATGTTTCTATGTTGGTTAAATGGAATTATCTTTATGATGACCTAGCCACTGTAGATCTGAGAATGAAGGTTTAATAATTATTTTAAGAGAAAAACAAACAAACACATTGATTCTCTTCAATCAACTTATTGCCAATGATCAAACCAAATTTTGACTGATAAAGGACAATTGAAAAACAAGGAAAGCCTGCTATAGGTGTACGGAAAAATAACAAAAAAACATCAACTATAAATTTCTCAAAGGTGAGGACATTCAAAACATAAGCTCATTTCAGTAGCCACATACAGAGAGGTAATATCATGTAGAAAAATTGCTTTCCTTAATCATAAGAACCGAATAGTAACAACTGCATAAACATTTCTACCAAACATGAATCTACAAGTTCATATCTCTAAAGGTGATCTTGCCAATATAAAGATCTTTGACATGACTTTTGCATAAAGCTATATATTTTCTTTCAAGGTTTGGATGAAGATTACCAAAACCAGCAGCAGATAAATTAGCCCTTGAACCGAGAATCCGGAAACTCCTGTCCTTTAAAATGGAATAAAGTTTTGTAAATTTACTATTGCAGCAAGTAATGGAACATTTGTTAAATGCAGCAGCAGATCCTTTAACTACTTGTAAAACCCACAAGGTAGGTCCAAATGATATTTTGTCATCAAGAAAGGAATACTGTGAAGGTAAAATGTCTGGTCTAGTGGGGAATCGCAGGATGCTTAACTTTTCACCAAAATGCTTCACAACTTGTGAAATTGAAGCTCTGTGTTTCTTTGCAAGGGTCCGAAGACATGAATTTTTAAGATCTTCACAAATGATCTGGTTAATTTGAGAACAATTTCTGCATCTAGAAAAACACTTTATCCATCTCAAAGCAACACCGGAATACCAATGTATTATCAACATGTCTTCCTGATCAAGAATGGCATGAAAACATCGAGGTTCCCCATCTCTATTTAAAATCCCAAAATAGAATAGACTTCTCTTAATGCTGGATAAAGGTGCATCGATCACAATTTTCAATTCCGCGTGAGAGTCTACACCTGTGGTGTCGTTTGTTGTTGATTCAAGACTCTTTTTCATTGACTCCAACGTGGCAGCCTCTGCAGCTAAAAAGTCATTCACTTTGTCCTGAAAATTATAGAATGATTGTCTTAGATCTTGAGGCAACGCTGACTCAATTATAAATTTTGATAGAACTTCTTCCTCAGAGGCCTTTCTAAGCCATGATTTCTTGTCATCATCTGTTTCCAACTGTCGACCCAGGTCCTGTATCCAAATAACCAGCATTTCCTTAAACCAATGATCAAATCTCATACCAGGCTTCCTCCATTTGTTTATATCACATACCATACCTCCTTTCCCTTTTTCAGACTCTTTAATTTTCACCAAGGAATATGCCAACCATTTCTTGCCCAACCTTACGAGCAGTGCATCCCACTGTCTTTGCTTTTGTTGTGAGAAGAGTTCAAGTTTATCACTAAGTCTTGAGACAACCCGAAGGGGAATTTTCTTTCCAGAAAGATGCAACTCGGATAGGGGAATGGTAGAAACATTCATACCTAAAAAATTTACAGAATCTGATGCAGCACACTTCAATTTTGCTTTTGACAGATCCACCTTCAAATGAAGAGAATCCTCTAAGAATGATTTAATTCTATCTCTAATTTTGGCAGCAACCTCTTTAGGGCCTGAAATGCATACGAAAATCTCATCCATGTACCTGCAAGCATGTATCCTTTTAGAAAAATCAGCCTCAAAATTTGTGCTTTCATACTTAAAATTTGCTTCTCTGAGAAACCATTGCCGAAGCTTGGAAACAGGTTGACTCTGGCTGAATAGATCAGACTTCCCTACACGATTAGAACCATCCAAGGCTTCATAATGCAGACAAATCTTATAAATCTCCTGATCAAGGAGATCCATATAGATATTTATCAAAATCGCCGACAGAATACCCTCTTGGACATATCCTTGGCCCTTGGGTGTGCCACCAAATTCCACATTCAAGACATTGCAAGAAAACATCTCATCCAAAAATTTGAACAACATCTCATCCTCGATGCTCTCTCTCATAACTCTTTTTAATTCCATGAAAACTGTTGCATCCAACTTCTTTTTAACTGAAACAGTGAACCACCAATCTGGATCACGAATATGCTTCTGAATATATTTCAATGCTGAGTGCTGCCCGCGACCATTTCTGCAGCTGTGTGAAATCTTAGAAAACCTTGGCCTGTAAATGGCTTCCAGAACCATTCTGATTGCCTCCTGAACTAGTTTCAATTCAAAATTAGGAAGCAACAAGTTCGCGCCTGTTCTACTTGCGGAATCAAAGTTCTGAATCCTTGATTTCAGATCAAACTCCCCATCGATCAATGATTTCGATAAGGTATGGAAACAAACTTTATAATGATCATGAGCATAAACTATGTTGCTGCCCCTGGTTTCATCAGAACATAGACTTAAGGTAAGGCTTTGAAATGCAATTTCAAGAACTTGTGGACTTGCAATTACCTTTACCAGGATGTCACAAAATTTGCCATTGACGAACTGCCGTTTCACAAACCCCTTCACACGCATCTGCAACTTGTTTATGAAACTTAAAGGCCCTGGATCTTGTTCCTTCACACTTGCCGTATCAACAACCCATCCTTCCGAACGACTAAACCCTTGTTCTGAAACTTGTGTATTCTCTACAGGGCTGCTACTATCTATGAACCAATGATCCGAAGCTACCTCTTTCGGTGTGGCATCAAAAGAATTAAACCATTGTCTTGAGCTCGGTTTTGAATGTACAGAAAAACATTTAGAAGGCGATTTCGCTTCTTGGGTTTGCGGATTAAACGAAACATTTTCAGATATCGTGGGGTTGTTAACCGAATCATAACATGGAGAAGCAATGACAGAAGAGTCTTCATGATGATGACGGGGAATGTTAGCAGGGTACCTGGCTAGCCGAATGTTGTGGTTGTGGTTAGCAGCTGCAGAAGAAGAAGCAGAAGAAATTCTCCTTGCGAGACTACTCCTGCCCAATTTGATGCAGAGCATGTGAGCGGTGCTGAAACTGTCGATAGGTCCGACAACGAGGAAGCGTAGGATTTCCTGGTACGGTATCCCCCAAAACAAAATCCCTTGGTTTTTTTTCGCTTGGATTGTTCCTGTCCTTTGTGAGCCCCATGAATTTGCAAGATCAATAAATTTTGACATCGTTAGGGAATTTAAAACATTTGTTGCAATTTATTTGCCGCCACAGTTCCTTGGATCGAACCAGTTGGAGGCACAAATAAAATTCAAGACTGCAGACCACGTGCCGGTCGCTGTTGGGTACGTTACATTGCCTTTTGAAATCCAGTTTTAGCCCATACCATACAAAACTTCTGTAGAAATCAAGAATAAAACATTATAGTGTTGGATCATTAGGATTAAATTTATTTTTATTTTATTGGGTTTGGAGCCACACACAGAAGAAATGATTTTCCAAGGCTTTGCATTGAACCGGTATTTTGCACAGAGTCGGTTAACAGCAAAAGTGGGTAAATCTATTTTTATTTTATTAGCTTTGGAGCCACACACACAAGAAATGCTTTCATATTTTGCAAATAGACAAGTTGTTGCAAGAGTGGGGTAGCTGAATATAGTTTTACATGTAAGTGAAAACTTATAAGCCTTTCTAAGAGTCCAAAACATGTCCCCATGTTTCTTTAACTCTCTTTGAAGCACCATAGAATGACTAAACATGGTAACTAGGTTTGAACTACAATAGCTGCCTTGGAATGAATCAAGTGCTCAACAGTATTTGCACTTAGGGTTCTCGTAGCACTTCAATAGGTTCAAGCCAAACTTTGAGTTGGCTAATTGCTTAGCTTTCTAAACAATGATTTGTATAATATAAGATACATTAACAATAGTAAATCCTAAGCATAATGTGTGCAATGAGTGATTTTTGAGTATAGAGGTATGAATTTGCCAAACTTTTTTTGTTTTCGAAGGGGAAATTATTATCTCTCTTGAGAGTTTCTTACAGAGTTATTGTGGAAAAAATGTTTCAACGAGGAATGATCTAATGTCTCTTAGACAATAGAAACTATGAAGAATTCTAAAGCTTTTGATTTTGTTTTACCAGATGATTTATATGAATCTTTGTTAAAAAATCACTTCATGATACATGTTTTTTTCGATTATTGGATTTATTTACTTGAATAAGGGTTTTACACCAATGATTTAGGCTATCATTGAATGCTATGGAATTAATATTTTGCATATTTGCTATTTTTTTGAAATCTTTTTTACTTGTTGAATTGGTCAATTTTGAAATGGTTGAAAAATCATTGGATCTTAAAGTTTTTATAGATCAATGTAATAGTTTTATTGCTCGGAAATGAAAAATAGATTTTAATTCCTATTTTTCTAATTACTTTAAAATTCTTTGTTGGATTGAATTAGAAAATATCTCTTATATTTAAAAGTGTTGAAAGTGAAATTATGGCTAGCATTAGCACAATCTTGAAGATAGAATCAAAAACATTACAAGAAGGCACATATTATTTTGTAGAGATTAACTTACGATAGATAAAATAGAATTAAAACTCAAGGTTGATAGTCAATGTTTCTCCCAAAAAATTACATACTATAATTTGTGAGAATATTGCACCTATTGTCATCATGAAGGCCATTTTGTTGAAATTTGTCCTATTCTCAATAAAAAACCTTATTCTTGAGTAAAGGAAACAACAATTTTTAGAAAAGGAAAATAATGGTAGTTTTCACCAAACATAAATGAAATTTTTCTCAACAAGTTCTCACTCTTTTATTAATTTTTTTTTAAATTTAAAGGTGTGAGTAAACTTTCAATATCTAAAGAAAATTCCTTTTTAGTAGGGAATAACAATGAAAATGCTAATGTAGATTGATTTCGTGTAATACAAAACAAAAAGAAGAGGATTGCAAATACTAATTTCAATTCAATAATCCTAAAGGTATTTCCTTCTCTCTTTATTTTTACTACTGTTTTCAATTTTTTTTTACCTATTAGTGACGTGGATTTTGAAACAAATGTTGAGCTTTAAAAAATCAAGGATGAGAGACTCCTTTTCAACATTTTAGTGTAAGTTTTATTATGGAATGTTCGGATCCTTTTTGATAGGTCCCAAGCAAAGATTATTAGGGAGTATCTTTCAAATAAGTATTTATCTCTAGATTTTCTTTTCTTGCAAGAGATTAAGATTTCAATGCATGATATCAGTTTTGTTAGTAAATGCATTTTAAAAAATTATATTGTTTTTTCTACTACTCAGGAAGTTAATAAAGGAGGTGTTATTATAGTTAATAAAAATGGATTAGAAAATTTTTAAATTTTAGCTTTGACAACCTCAGAAGAGTTATTTGAACTACTTATCATAATGAAAAAGAACACTATGGGCAGTGATCGCAACAAATAGTTAGACAGCTGGGATCGTCGGTGGGTTCCAACGATCTGAAGGAGAGACCTTCCTGGCATTGCTCCAGTAGGAAATGACATAGTATTTCTCATTAAGCATTTTAGCAAAGATCAACTCACTATTCCTGATCAGATAGTTCTATCGATCCTGCGAGCAGACCTCGGTGACAGTGCTCATAGGGTTGATCCCAAACCTACCATAAAGTGAGTTCATAAGGATCTTATACACATACACCAACACCTCATTACCAGATTCCCTAGCCTTTAACCTGCTCTCAAAGAGTGAGCTAACAAAGCATTCAAATGGGCTTTCCTCATCAATAGGTAGCCTGTGAGTGGGATCACTGTGTAGCCAAGGCTTTTTGCATACTTTAACTCCTCGCTATAGTAAACTCCAACAAACTCCCCGGTTGGGAAGAGTAGAGTGTTCTTCTCGTCTCGATAGAGTAGAAAGGGTTTCTTGATAGTCTTTGGACATACCACATATGCCTCAATAAATCCAAACAAATTATCTAAATCCTGGCCTTTGAAATTCCCTTTCCATTTAGGCTTACCTCCTGGCATTGGAAAAGTCTTCATGATAAATGGATATAAGGAGTTAACGTCATAGTAGTAGAGATTCTCACCATAAGGCTTATACATATTAGCATGGCCTCCATAGTAACCACGATTAATGAAGGTGTCTTCATTCTGACTTGGGATATGGATAGGCTAGTTGATTGGATCATAATAGCACATACGAAAGATAGTTAGAGTGACCGAGGAAAGGGTTATCTTGCTCTCTATGTCCACCTTATATGCATTCCAATAGATATCTTGAGCTTTCTTCATTACACCACCATGTAGGAGGATGTCCTGTTTCATGTAGTCTAACAAGCTTGTCTTCATACTGACCATATTAGACAGTGTCACATCTTGATATGGGATAGATACCTTAGGGCCCAGCTCAGGGCATAAACTTTTAGCTAGTTTGTCTAGGCTACTAGGGGGTAGGTTCAAGGAGTCTTTGAAGCGGAAGAGCCTCTTATTCCTATGATAGACAACTAACTCGTACAACCTATTGTTCCTCATCATTCGTTTGATAGTGTAGTGCTTGTGATGACAAGCTAGGTGCCTTAGCAAGAGAATCCCATCAAATCTAGAAAAGTTGTGGAAGTATATAGTACGTATAGAAGGATTCAGTCTAACGATTGTAGAAATCCTTTCAACCAAGTTGAATAAGACCTTAGTACTCCTATCTTCAAAGGACTCCAGGATGATTGAGTAGTCTTCACTAAAGTAGGTTTCAATACACTAAAACTGGAGATCAAAATGAAGCTTAAACATCAAGAGACCAACTGCATAAGGCTTATGGGTATCATTAATAAGTATAGTTTCAGTATCAGCAAGAAGGAAGGGTTTCATCTCTGTGCTTGACTGTTTGACTGGGGTAACATGGATACTTTTATAGTAACACTTCTTATTTGCATTGCATATCTTTTTGGTAGTGATAGGCTCGATCTCAATCTTCTCGACATTTAGTAATGAAGATAGAGTTCTAGCTAGATATTCTTGGTGTACAAGATTCCTGTCCTTCATGTCTTTCTTGCATTCAAGATAGATTCAGATTGCCAGGGAATTGACCTCACGAACGTCATAGATTTATGATATCTTCTTAAGAGATCTCAATATATGAGCATAGACCACCCACTCTGATAAGACCTTTCCATCTGAAGAAGTCAAAGCTATAACAATGCCAGTCGTGAATGATACTTCTCCAGAAGACATCATTATGTTAAGAGCAATAGTCAACTTACTATAACCATCTATAGTAGGGTAACCAAACTCTAGCAATAGCTGCATGGCAGCGATAGAGAGCAATTCAGTTTTAGCACACTTAGGGTACAATCAAATGAAGCACATTATAGCATTGATTAACCCAGGATGAGGTTCATCTTTTTTTTTTTCAAATATCGCCCGTTGCAATTGATAAAATAAAGGGTTTATTTTTTAATTTTTTTTTTCATTTTTTAGTAATGTGTGTGATGCCATCCTAGATTCCTGTGTGTTGGCATCTAAGTCTCTCAATGTTCCTAGATGTAAATACACCCTAACATTGAGATGTCTAAATCAATGTTCTTGTGTGTTGGCATCTAAGTCTCTCAATGTTCTTAGATGTCCCTGCACCCTAACATGTCCATGGTCAAGGATTATCTGCAAGATGTTCTTGACGATGTGAAAGTGCATGTTGAAGGCCTAGCTGCAAGACGTTCTATACCATGTTCCATGGTGAAGTAATCGCAACAAGTCCTTGACTAACTGCAAGACGTTCTTAACGATGTAGCATGGTCAAGTGTAATTTCAGCAAGACGTTTTGTACCATGGGCCATGTTCAAGTCGACTTGCTGCAAGATGTTCTTGATGATGGAGCATGGTCAATGAATTGCTACAACAGCTTCTTGGCCATGTTGTAATAGGCGATCTAAGTTGCCCAGTGCTATAAGTAACTTACATTTCCTAAGAGCACCAAGCCCACCCCGTCCCTTGTAACAGTAGCGTTTTCGTGTTTGCTCTCCTCCTACCTTACCTGTGAACTCATATGTATGTGAGTAAGTTATAAGTGATGTTCACCCTCTCCCACTTCATGAGTCATGTAGCCCACTATTGTTTGTCAGGAGTAATTTGTTTCTCATCACTGAACATGCGTCTCACCCTGTCATGTGTAGTGACCTACACATTGTTGGTAGCCAAAATGGCAGGACCGTGTGGGGAGAGGGACCGACATAGGGAAATATGAATTTGAAGGAGCACTACTTGACTTTGGGTTTAACACATGACCTCAGTGAGGAGCTTTACCCTAAAGAGGTGTGGAATGTGTTGGGTACTTTTTCTCTTATTAGCATTTTTCTTTGGGATTAATTCTTCCTTTTTTCAAAAGCATGAGCTTTTATATATGAATGCTAATATGTTCATAGGACCTAGTAGAAAAAATATTTTGAAGTCTTTATGGAATGCAAAAAATTAAAAAGTTAAACAAAAACTTATTAGTAATATTGGTTGAAATGACTAGTGACAAGGAAATATTTGTAGAGTTAGAAATTATGCTATATGACATGTGGCTTGTTGGATTTAGGAGGCTATAAAAGATATCATCAAAGTTGAGTAGGCTAGTTTTGTTAAAGGTAAACATATCTTAAATAATGTAATTAAAGCTCGGGAGGAAATGTAGTTAGCTTTTAATGTTAACTAGAACATTGCTTTTATTAAGTTAGATTATGCTAAAGCTTATGACAAGATTAAATGGAAGTTTATTATTTCTTATCTCTATAAACTGGGATTTGATGATTATTATATTAATCTTATTTGTACCCTCAATGATGCTAATGCTTAAGTTTCTACTAATTTTGAATTGTGTTTCTTCTTTTTTCTTCAATAGTCATTTTGTTAAGGCTATCCTTTAACTCTTTATCTTTTTATTATTGTTGCAAACTTTCTTTCACATAAGCTACATTATGATCTACAAAGGAATATCATTACAAGAATTTTAATCAATGATCAAGATACCTAATTCCTTAACATGTACTACAAATGATTCTTTTTTCTTGATTAAAAATTCTATGCAACATATCAATACTCTTTTAGTTAGAGTGAAGGATTATTGCATGTTATTTAATTCTTGTATTAATTGATAAAAATTTGTTGTTTATTGTAATGGTAATACTAATGAGTAGGTTACTCTCAAGCCTTGGAAAATCTTGAAAAAAGATTTTGTCTTCAAAATTTTAGGAATACTTTCTTCTTTTAAGCCTAAGCTTACTATTTTGTGGAATTATGTGATTCATAAAATTGAAAAGAAGTTTGATAAATAGAAAGAAAAAAGCCCATCCTTATTGGCAAAGTTTTAGTTATTAAACAAATGTTTCAATCAACTCATGTTTATTACTTCAGTTGTTAGGCTCTTTCTAAAACTTATTATGTTAGAATTAATCATATTATTCATTAGTTTCTCTTATTTTCTAAGCAATACAGAAAGCCATGAATCTTTTAGATGCCATTATTTGCATGCATTAGTGAAGTGTTTCTTATTGAGACCCATCCCATAGGATAGATTTCCTACCTTAGATTTCGATTCATAGGTTCATGTGTGACTAGGAAACTGACAAAGACCATGGCACTAAGTAATTGATTTTAGTGGTATGCAATGAGGCATAGTCAAGATCTATCCTTTCAATGATGCATATGCCTTAGTTATTAAGGATCTTAGTAGTAAGATTATTGCCAAGACTTAACCATGAGTAACTTGTTTAGGTCGCAAGGATAATCCAATGTTAGCAGTAAGGTTATTTCAAGACCTATTAATATATATTTTTGTTTTGGTTGAGAGGCCAACTCGTCTCGTAGGATAGGGGGAAGGGGGGAGTGCATTTTTCACCCTCCACGTCANGTGGTTGAGGGGAGTGTATTTTGTTGCCCTCCACATCACGCGCCATGTAAGATCCCATGAAATGGAAAAAAATATGAATTGAAGAGCCACACCTTTTCATATTCTCGTTGCGCAAAATGTGAACCAAAGAGCCATAGCTTTTCATATTTCTGCTACACACATAAAAAGGCCAAATGCAACCAAATGCAGAATGGGAATGAGAATTCCATTTCCATTCTGTCTCTGTCTCCGTCTACAACTGCTGTTGTAGGCCACCTGGCCCAACCGAACCAGCTTCGATGACATTAGCTTCGGAGCTCTGCCAAAGCGCTGGAAAGGAACCTACGATGGTGGCCCATGCTTCAGTTACAATAACAAGCTCATCAACATGCGCTTTTTCAACCAAGGTAATATTAAGGTAGTAGGCTAGTCGACCCTTGTTGCATGCTTGCTTAACATCGAGGGCCACGACATGCACACATCATCGACAATCATAATACAATTTTTGTTATAATAGCTAAAAGATCCCTTCATTTAGGTTTCTTTTTTTTGGATAAAATTTATATATAAATTAGGCCAATATGTTTCTTGAGTAGCTTTATTTGAATGTATGTTTTAAGCATAAAATTTTGCAGGTAGGGGCAGGATGAGGGGTAGAGCTAGAGGCATTTGAGGAAAGACGGTAATGGCTACAGTTGAAGTTGTAGCCTGAGGGGAAGGGTCTTCTTAAGTTTTTATGTTAACAATAGCCTTTGGTTATTGGAATCTCTTTCTAGAAACAAATTTTCTGCCAGTCTTTTTATGTGTGTTTTTGTTAATTTTTTATAGTGAATTGTAACGTGTTGAACATTACATTTTGATGATTTTGTGCAATTTTCATAGTTTCACTT
>MNCI01020108.1:282243-346042 GCA_015680685.1 Gnetum montanum | reverse complement strand
GTTTATTTATTTATTTTTGTTAAGGTTTGTCACCTAATAAGTGCTCCTGATGGCGGTATGAACTGTATTTTATTGATTGCTAACGTTTGCTTTTTACCTTTGAGTTATAATGTTGATACTTTGGTATGGTTCTTTTGATATAATAGGCAATGAGTCCACGTCATCCATGCATCCATGACTTTCTATGATCTTTCTTGGCTTGGAACTATACAGTTCCCTTTTCTTAAATAATAATAACTATCAATGAATCAGTGATTGGGCATTTCTCAAACTAAGGAAGGACTCGAGGACTGAAAAGGGTGTGACTTCAAGGGAACTTGATGCATTTGTGTTGGCCATTCTCTTGGGTGCTTGGATGTTTCCTCCTTGGGGTTTCCTTACCATTCTGACGTTGCTCCATTATCGGGAAGCTAAGCTAATAAAAATAATAAGTCTTTGCATGGTGTGGTTCTCACGCAAAACACAAAAAAAGGTGAGAATTGAAAGCACACCCCTTAGATGAAATAGTCATTTGGGCTACAAGCACTGGTTATGAAACTGAATAAACATGTTCCCTATAACTAAGGCCCTTCTACTTTCTCCTTTTTCGTTTCGTCAGAATGGTGGTGACTCTTTGGTGGAAGCATTCTTGTTACTTCAAGTGGATGGATTGGCCGAATGTATTAATGCGAAGTCACTAGATGTGGTTTGTTTGAGGCTGGATTTGGAATGACATCTACTAAGTCACATTAACCATTAATACACAAGCGGTTGTACACCACCTTGTCCTTGAGACTCCATTCCATTCTCTCCTTACCATCCTTCTTTCTCCATTTTTTACCTTATTGGCGGTTGTATCAATAGTCCATATTTTGGTTGATGTATTGTTTTCTTTTTGGTAAATTCTTGTGGTTAAGAATTTAACTCTTACTTCTAAATGACATTTCTAGAGTCTACGGACTGGTTGAATGTGGGATTGTCAAGGCATTAAGGGCATGAGCCTGCTTTGGAGAGGACCCACTAGCATTCCTATTTGGTGCATCAGTTAATTTCTTTTCCTTAAACATTTCTGCAATCACCATTTATTTTGTTCATCACCATCTTTGACATCCATTTTATCAGCATTGCCATTGTTTCTTTTTCTCCATCTTTCTTATTCCTTACCTTTTTCCATTCTCTTGTTACTGGAGGTTTGCTCTCAGTCATGGGGGTCTTGGTCCAATTTTTTTGATTTTCTCTTAACCCCTACACCTCGGGTAGTCACCAATATTATATCTCCAGATCTGCATTAGCCATATCACAATTCAGCCAATGGACCTTACACTGAGGTAAAGTATTAACTGCATTGTGATTCATTTACCCTTGCTAATATAAGACTATGTTGTGTGTGAAGATGGCAATCATACAACAATGGATTGGATTCGGAGGAAACACTTGGAATGGACTAGTGCTAGAGCAGTTATGCAAAGAACAAGATTGATGATGCACTTATGGATGGACAACGAAAAGCGCAATCTTGGCGTTAGCAGCAATAGACTTCTTCTTTTCTCTCTCTCTTCTCTCTTCTCTCTTAGCTGCTAGATAAGGTTGGATGTAAAATGTGTATAGTGTTCACTCTTGTTGTCATGAAAACTAATTTGTCATGTATTGTAATGATGATCCATTCACATGTCACCCCATTCACCATTAGTGTCATTCAAGTCAATAATCCCATACCTTCACAATATTTTGTAAGGAACTCGAGGACGAGTTTTCATTTAGTCATGGGGGTATGATGAGCTACGATATTGTGTTGGGCCCTATGATATCACGGCCTGCCGTCATGTTTATAAATAACAGGCGGCTTTCCCTTGTTTCTCCATCTAGATCTAGACCCTTAGCCAAACTATAGCAGTTTTACCATTCCAGAGTTAGAATAATTTCCATGTGCCTGCAGTAGGAGTCTCAAAGTGAACAGATCTTTATTCGAGCAAATTGTACTTGAGCACATATTTCTATACAGAAATAAAGATGAACTTTCTGATAAACCTTGCAGCATATGGACTAAGCTAAATAGGATTTAATTATTGTTAAATGTTTAAATGCTTTCCTAGATAGTTAATGTCTTTCAATGCTTAACTCTCCTAGTTAAGTGCATTCAGTACGACCACTTCGAGCACGTGTGTAATGCTTGGTAACCCAGTAACGCGTAGCGTTTGGTAATCCCAATAGCGTTACACTAGTTCAGGGTGTGTGTGGCAAGTGGGAATGGAAACTGGTGCTAGGAAAATTAGAAATTAGTTAGTGAATAGTTAATATAAGTTAGTCACTTAGTCTCTTCACCCTCTCCCTATTAGCATAGGCGTTAAAAAAATAAAAGATATAAAAATCACATACCTCAAACTTACTTAACCATACAACTGTGACAATACAGGTAAGTTTAGGAGGACAATGATTGATTAACCTTAAGTGTTCCATTAAGGCGCGTAAGCACTTAGTCCTTGTAGTTCGACCAGATCGTGCGTGAGACACTCATATTCGTATGGTTAAGTGTAGGGGTACCTCGCCACTCATCAGAAGGGGTGAGTGATTCTGTTTTTAGTTATCTTGTTACCTCATCCAGTAGTTGGGCTTAGTTAACATCATTTTTTAATGTCCCTATAACATTTTAATGCTTGGTCCTTAGTATCTTTCAACAATAGATTGGTAGTGGTGTTGAAGTATTCATGGATGACTTCTCCACCTATGAAGCTACCTTTGAGCAATGCTTAGATTGACTTGAGCAATGCTTAGACCAACTTGAGCAAGTACTGAAGAGATGTGTTGAGACAAGCCTACAACTCAACTGGCAAAAGAGCCATCTCATAGTCCAAGAAGGCATTATGTTAGGGCATCAAGTTTCATAAAAAGAGATTGAGTAGACCTAGAAAAGATAAGGGTCATCCAAGGAATAACACACTAATCAGAGTTTGTTAAAGATGATCGGTCATTCCTTGGACACACTAGTTACTATCGACGCTTTATTGAGAATTTCTCTAAGATTGCAAAGCTATTGGTAGAACTTACAAAGAAAGATGCAGCTTTCATTTGGACCAAGGAATGTGAAAATGCATTCCAACAAGTAAAAGAATAACTCATAGAAACACCAATCCTATAAGCACCAAATTGGTCACAAGCATTCCATATCATGATAGATGCATCTAACTATGCTTTGGGAGTAGTGCTCACACAGATGGATGATAAGAAACATCCATATTATATCCATTGCACATGTAGAAGCAATCTAAGGGCACAGTTGAATTACACCACCATGAAAAAAGAATTAATGACAGTGGTGTATGTGTTAGAAAAGTTTAAACATTATGTGCTAGGTTATAAGGTATTTGTACATACGAACCATAGTGTAATTCACTTCCTTATGAATAAGCCAGTGGTGAGCCCTTGTGTTATACGATGGCTTGTGATCTCATAGGAATTCAATCTTACTATGGTAGATTGAAATGGAATTGAGAATGTGATTGCTGACCATGTTTCTTGCTTAAGATGGGATAATAAAGAGAAGGAAAGCCTACTCTCTGATCAGTTTCCAGATGAACTCCTCTTTACTAGAGTAATAAATGAACAAATGCCTAAAAAAGAAATATGGTATAATGACATTCTCATATATCTTCTCACTCAAGAGATGCCACAAGACTTGGATTTTAGTAAAAAGCAACAATTTCTTCATCAAGTCAAATACTTCATGGAAATCAATGGACACGTTTACAAGGTGTGTGTCAATAGCCTGATTCATTGGTGTGTCCTTGACAAAGGTTAACTGCACATTCTCTAGGATGCTCATGAAGGGCCTTGCAGAGATCACTACGAAGGGAGACATATGGCTATAAAAATCAGAATGGTAGGATACTATTGGCCTACAATCTTCAGGGATGCTCACTAGTTTATCAAGTCTTGTAAAAGTTGTCAACATGATGGGGGGATGACCACTCATATGAAAGGTCCTCAATAGTGGATTCAACCACTAGAACCTTTCAACACATGAGGCATTAACTTCATGGATCCCATCACACACATGTCTAATAGGAAAGTAAGATTACTGCACAAAATGGACTAAAGTGGTAGCTGTTATAGATTGCACATCATCCATTGCCGCCATATTTATACAACAACATATTGTAAATAGGTTTGGGGTGCCATGCTCACTAATTTCTGATAATGGAACTCATTTCATAGGTACCACATTTAGAAAATTAATGCAATGCTTGGAGGTAGAACATAAATTAACAACACCTTACCACCTCCAAGCCAATCTTCAAGTAGAGGTAACCAACCGGGAGATTACAAAAATATTAACATGAATCATTAGCAAATATAGAAAGGATTGGAGCACAAAAATTAATGATGCTCTCTAGGCTTACTAATCAACTTGGAAACTTCTTATTGGATATTCTTCCTATGAGTTAGTGTATGAAAAACTTCCAATGCTCTCGATTCAATCTGAGCTCCATACACTCTTAATGGCCTATGAATTAAACCTTAACCTAAGTCTAACACAGAAAGAAATATTGATCAATTTAAACATGCTAGATGAAAATTTCTTAGTGGTCCTATCCTTGAATGATGTGAACAAGGCATTTAGCAAGTAATGCCATGATCTTAGAATTAGGAAAGTAAAGTTTCAACCAAGAGATAAGGTTCTCTACTGGAACCCCACACATGTGCCTTAAAAGGAAAAATTTCAAACATTGTGGGAGGGACCTTATATAATTGATCAAACCTTTCCCTCTAGGGCCATGATAATTTACAAACGTGACAAGCTAAATAAAAAGCAGTTGGTCAATATCCAACAAATTAAACTTTTCCTAGAACCAAGACATGCAAGTGTAAATACTGCCTCAACTAATGAACATGCTTGTTCTATTTTTCAGATCTCCTCCTTCCAAGTTAGTCATGGGGAAGATGGCCATCTATGCTGACCATTACCATGGCCTCTTAGTTTTTCCACCTTTTTGTTTTTCACATTTTTGATTTTACAAATATTTCATTTTTCTAATTTTACACCATCTTTAGTACCTTTAAAATTTTTGATTATTTTACACTTTCTTATATATTTTACTTTATTTTGTTTCTTTTGATTAAGTGTGATATTTTCTCATTTTTACTAATAAATTTTCTTGATTGTCACAGGACATAATGCTGTTGTTGCTATTTACTAATGATGGTTTGTGCTTAATGTGTGATTATCAATGTCTGGTTTCTATTTTTGAATTCTGATGTTTGATGACTTTGGCATGGTTTATTTTTCATTGAATAGGTAGTGAGTCCATGTCATCCACCCATCCAATGAGTTCTATGGTTTTCCTTATTTTGGAAATTTGAGGTCTCTTTTTTATTAAAGAAACTTTTAATTAATCAGTGGCCTTGGTAGTTCTAGAAGTAGGAAGGATCCAAAGGTTTATAAAGGGTGTGACTTCAAGGGGACTCACTACTCTTTGTACTCTTTTTCTTGCATGAGTGCTTAAGTGTTTTTTCACAAACTTCTTATCATTCCATACCATCCAATGATAGAAAGACAAATAACATTGTTGCATGGTGTGGTTTTCATCATTCAAAAAAAAAGAAAAAAAGAAAAAAGAAAACGATGGGAATTCAAAGCACACCCCTTCGACACGAATAAGTCCTTGCATGGTGTGGTTCTCATTTCAAAAAAGAGAAAAAAAGAAAAAAAAATTCAAAGTAAACCCCTTGGACAAATAAAAGGGCTACAAGCATTGGTTATGGAACTCAAAAGACATACACCTATGCTTGAAGGTCCCCTATAACTAAGGTCCTCTTTCTCTCACTTCTTACTTCTTTCTCTTCTTTGTGGAATGATGGTTGTCTTGCGAGGACACTCTTGTATCTTAAGTGGATGGATTGGTCTTAGAGTGGCGATGCGAAGTCACTGAAAGTGAATGGCTTTGGTCTGGATTGAGGATGCAACTTCTCAGGTCATTTTAACCACAATTTCACAAGGGA
Organism: Gnetum montanum; assembly: GCA_015680685.1. Taxonomy (NCBI): domain Eukaryota; kingdom Viridiplantae; phylum Streptophyta; class Gnetopsida; order Gnetales; family Gnetaceae; genus Gnetum; species Gnetum montanum. The sequence goes on along the minus strand of MNCI01020108.1, from coordinate 340,066 downwards.
CTTCTTGGAAATCCATTCCACATTCTTTATCATCCATCCATGCTACCATAACTCACCTCACTACCAGGTTCTATGTTATGCTCTATGTCTTAGTCTGATGTATTGGGATTCTTGAGTGGACTCTTTTGTGTTGGTCCTTAACTTGTCTTGATCATTAAATTGACCATGGGGCCCATGGACTCCTTAGTTGAGGTTATGCAAGGGCAAAAAGGGCATGAGCCTACTATGCAGAGGACCCCACTTGCATAGATTTTGGCTTAATTAGTTAAGGCTCCTTACCTTTGACATCACTACAATCCTATATTTTGTATTTTCCATTGTGTAAACTACTCAGTACTCCTTAATCTTTCATTACATTCATCCATTAAATTTATTTTTCTCTAATTTTTTCAATTTTATGAACTTCAATGCTCTCTTATGATTTCATACTATTCTTGGTCTTCTAAGCTTTCATTTGACTCTAATTTCATCAAAAAATTTCTTGTATTTTGAAATTTTGACCAAAGTCAATGGAAGTCAATGATGATCAACAACTACATCGACAAGGCCTCATTGATGCAACTGACCACGTTGATGAGGCCTCATTGATGTAGTGTAAAAATACTATGTATACCACTGGATACTTTGGAATTTTTTTACAACTTGCTCATAACACACAAGGAATTTTTGCAATTTTTCAAAGCCCAAAACCTTTCAAAGTCCATAACTTTCAAACTATTTGTCCAAAGCACTCTATTTTTCAATCTTGCACTTATCAGAAGTAAGATCTTTATCATGGGGGCCACAAACCTTAAGGTTTCTAATGTAATTTTTGAAAATTTTTTCTAACTCTCCTAAGGGTTAGTAACCTTAATCATATATAAACATCAAATTTTTCCAAATTAACCCTTCCACCAATCTTTGAGATGATTTATCAATGATAAGACATAAATAGAAATAACAATTGAGTTAATTAAATTAGCCATAATTACAACTTAGCCAAGTGTAACTACTCTCAAGAGTTAAGGTATTCTAATTGTTTTAAGGTTACACAATGATTGCTAATCCATGGTTCTATTGTGATTACATATGGCACCCAAACAAAAATGTCTACAAGAAGGAGAACCCTCATAATGACGGGAGAAGCAACCTAGACTTGGAAGAGGCTAGTAGAAACAAGGCCAAGAACAATAAGAGGTAACCCATGCAATGGGACCTCTTCATGAGGAGTCCAAAGTGGAATCTGTTTGATAGGATTTAGAAGAAGAAGTGCCTACAAAATAATCCCAACGAGGAGAAGCACTTGGACCTATGCTAAGGCTTAAGGTCACTCTAACTCAAGCCTGCCTAGACATCTTCAAGTCTCAAGAGATTCAAAGATCAGTTTTTCAAGAGATAAACTTTGGACCATTTTTGGAGAAAGCTCTAGAGGATGTCAAGACACAATTACAAGCCTTTCCCATGTGGCTAGTCATCATGTCTAGTGGGGAGTGGTACATGGGAGAGACCTATCTCTCCTAGAATCGTTGAAGGCCAAAGTCCATTGTAAAAATCAAGGATATTCAAGTGTCCTACTCAATGGAGGCCATTGCACAGACACTAGGGTTGCCTGACATTGGAACATAGTTGGTAGAGATATCAACAAAAGGTGATCTTGAGGAAAAAAGGGAGTGGACTATAAGGAGTTTGGTGTACTCACAATGATGGAGCAAATTCATTTCAAGATTGTGGCCTATCACCTTAATCCAACAGTGAGGCCAAGCAAGGTGACTACTTTCTCTGCTCAAGCACGTATAACTCTAAGCAAGAAATTTCCCATTAATCTTGCATAGTTGATTTATTTGGAGATCAAGAAGCATTTCAAGGAGAGTGAACATGGAAGGAAGACCATGCCCTTTTTGTGCCTTATTAGAAAACTTTACAAAAGGGCAGGCATCATTCGCTATTCTAATGATACTCTTAAGCATGCTCCCTTGGCCTCATGAGTAGAAATCATGAAAGATAAGATGCCAACAACCACTCAAGAAGAGGAGCTGCCACCACCACCATCCACTTAGGAAACCACACTGGAGGCCCATGTAACCCTTGAACATTTGCAAAAAATTTGAGAATAGCTCTTGAGCAAACAAGAGTAACAAGCAAGAATGAGTGGGATGGATCCATCTGTGTATTGGCTAGCGATGAGTCACCTTAATAAGGTGGCCTAAAAAATTAGCTAGATGGAGAAGGGTGGTTTGATTTTTTCTACCCAAAGAATGTAGCTACCTTCAAGGCTAGATCCCAATTCTTGAGAGGTGATGATGTCATTAGCAAGACATCATCGATTCCCAGAAATCTTTGAGAATGCCACCACTTTTTTGGTGAGGTTGGAGGAAGGTGAAGAGGCAATTTTCTTGATGATGTAGCACCAAGGGTAGGAGATAGTAGCAGAAGTGGTAGTTGACCATGTAGCTGAAGCACTGAATGAACCTACGGCATTTGTACCCGACGTATCTACACTTGAAGACATGTAGACTTCTACAGGAATAGTCAATAGGAAGTTAGATGTAGCTCAACATGAAAAGTTGTTGGAACGACTGGTAGGAACTAGGAAATCCACTCCAAACATCTTTGATATTTTGAAGAACATCACTATAACCCAGTTGAAGCAGCTGAATGCAAGGGGTAGATGCATCATTTTGGAGGGGCAACTAGAAATGGCCAAGAGCAAAATCAATGCTTGGCTATAGAGGTTGCTAAATTTCATGCTTAACTTGTAGAACAAGTAATCCTTAGATTGACAAGGATAAGAGATGAAGCTATCAAATAGCTTCAAGAACGAGTTCAAAATGTTGAGGAGGAAGCAATAATGACCATATTCAAACAATCCATGGTAGAAGTTGAAATGCACTCAATCAAAAAGGACTTGAATTAGATGCACCAAGAAAATGTAGCATTGATTATGCAAAATCATCACCTGCGAAATGTTGATGCTCAGAGAGATCAAATGTAAGAATTTATTCATCAATAATGAGTAGCTTGCTAGAGTCAACATTGAACTAAGGAAATTGGTCGTAGAGAATTGTAATCTATTAATGAAGTAGGTACACACCTTGTGACAAAAGTCTGCCATCAAAATCGTTGCCTGGAAGAATGAGCTCTCAAGTTTGAGAAAGTGAAAAATCACTGTAGGGACCAAGTTGGCTTGTAAAAGTATATTAATGAAAAACAAATCTAGATGGCAAAAGTGAATGAAGCCCTACAAAAACTCTAGTAAGGAAGAAAGATGTGGCAGTTCATATTTGATGGGGTTGACACCTACAACAAAGTGGAGATCTTCTTGAAGGAGTTGTAGATCGAATAAATGATAGAGTATATGGAGTTGGCCAATTTCTGTTACACAAAGCTAGTAATGTTAATAGTTGGATAGCCATGGTAGGAATTGGAGAAATAGGTGGCTAGCTCGTATTTGTTATATGAGGTCAAGTTCAAACATCACAAGCATACTAAGCAAAAGATTGAGACTACTAACATTGAAATTGAAGTTCTCAAAGGATGATTCATAGATCAACAATCTATTATTGAGGATATAGCTAGATGGATGAATGCCTACCAGGGGCTAAAGAACATAGTGAGAGCATTCGACATTGCACATAAACACTTTGCTACTTGGTTTGTTAATGCTAAGGAGTTGTTTTTAGTAATCCCATTTCTTTGGGATGTGCCCATTCCAACCCACATTAGGGAAGCTGCGTGGATGATGGATGATCCTAGGAGTAAGGAGGAGAAAATGAGAGCATTGTTGGATGCTTTTTGTCTTCCACCTAAATTTGTAGTAGCAGTAGGACAACCACAGCTACCTTAACCACCATCAGTGTGTGAAGTTAGTGAAGGTTCCTTAGAGCCTTAGGAACCACCACTACCTGGGATCGTTTGATCTTCTCTAAGAAGCTTCACATCATCAATGAATGTGTTATCCAATTTTTGAAGAGTTATGTCATGGTGTTTAGTTTTGTGTCCTGAACATCACGATTTTTTGTAATGTGTTGATTCGTACACCCAGTCACTCCATTTTTTGTCAAGTTAAAGAGAGTTTGTTTTGTTTAAGAAAAGTTAGTCAATAATCCCATACCTTTCCAATTTTGTAAAAAACTCAAGGACAAATTTTCATTTAGTCATGGTGGTATGATGATTCATTATTGGTTGGTTGCGTCGATGAGGCCTCGTCGATGCATCTTGCCTTACGTCGACAAAGCCCTGTTGATGCATCTTGCCTTACGTCGATGAGGCCTCATCAATGCAGTGTTTGTTCATAGCTTATAAATACATGCCTACCATCCATATTTATGGCAATCTAGATTTTAGTAGTAGTGAATTTCTTGCATTTTTTCCATTCAAAAGTTAGAATTTTTTCCCCCAAGTTTCTGCAGCAAGAGTCATTGAGTGTACGGATCTTTATTTGAGCATTATTGTACTTGAGCATGACCATGTGTGTAGCAATAAAGATGGGCTTTTTAATAAACCTTGCAACACTTTGGATAGATTATCCATTTTATTTATGCATTTACTATTTCCAGTTATTTATTAAATGTTTTCAATTAGTTATTAAATATTTTTCAATTATTACGTTCATGAGACAATTAAGTAAGGTAGATTACACACATAAGTACAATTGCTTCGAGCATAACAGATATTCGCTTGGTAATCCTAGTAGTGTTATTGCTTGGTATGCCTAGTAGCATAGCGCTTGGTCGCCCAATAGTGGATACCTGGGTTTAGGACGTATATGGAAAGTGGGAATGAATACTTATGTTAGGATTAGTTAAATGGTAGTTAATTAATTAATTAAGATTAGTTAATCAAATTATTTTTACCTACATTTCAAGCACCCAAAATATAAAATACAAAATGATAAAAATTAGATGCCTCAATTACACTTCACCATACCAACATACATCATAAGTGTAATTGGGAGGACAATGATTGACCTTAAGGCTAGATTCACTTCTTAAAGTACTAGTACATTGGAAACAACAAAGTCCATGGAATTCGATCAAGTCATGCGTGAATGCTTTGTGATTCGTATGGTTGGGTGTAGGGGTACCTCATTGCTCATTAATTCTTATTCATTGCAGCACTCTGACTTAGAGTATATTTACTTTCCATGTAGTTTACTTTTGATGTACTTAGTTAATATTTACGTTTCCATGCATATTAATGAATTGGCGGAATAAGCGTGACTAGTTTTGAGTGTAAACACATATTTTCTTGGTAATCCTAGTAGTGTTATTGCTTGGTTCACCCTATAGCATAGNTCCTAAACCCACATATCCACTACTAGGATTATCAAGTGCTATGCTACNAGGATGTGTACGACAAGCTAGGAATGGACACTCATCGCCCGTAGGCTAGTTTAGACTTTACTTTCCTTTGTTAATGAGTTTAAATAATTGATTTCTTATTATCATTAGGAGTAGTGTAAGGCTATAAAAACATCAAGAATCATATGCCTCACTTTGGACTAAACCATATGTGACAAAGCTCTCAGTGGTCTAAGTTGAAAGACAACAAACTACGATTAAGGCATAATGATCCAGATGCAACAACTAGTCCCATCCACGGAATTTGACTAGATTGTGCATGAATGCTTGTGATTCATATGGTTGGGCATAGGGGGTATCTTGCTACTAATTAGTTAGTTTTAAAGAAACTTATGAATTCAAAAAGTCCTTTACTATCTATAGTAGTTGAAGCCTTTTTGGGTATAATCCTTAATCTCTCTAAAAAGGGGTAATTGTCCTTGGTGTAGATAATTGAAGCCAAGGTAGAAAAAATTATTGACCTTGGTATTAAAGATAAAAAATATAAGTCCTACATACATTTGCATTTGTTTAGTTTGGCTTGGTTAAAATATTATTGTGGACAATTACTACTCATTCCAACTTATCATATTTGAAACTAAGAGTGGGTGTTAGCTTTTAAAAATTTGAGCTAAGTGGTGGTGAAATCTCATTTTGGATATATGACTATTCAATTATTTATTTTATTATTTGCTGATTACATGATTTATGATAATGTTTGATAAGATGAAGCAACCTATGTGCATAGTTATCTAGTTCCTTAATACTTGATTTCAAAATCCTGTAGGGAGTATTTGTAATTTATTTTCCCTACTTAGTTATGTAGACTTACTTTTTCTTTTGTTTTTACATTTCAAGTAATACACCTACTATTAGAGGTGAACTTGATGACTAGCATTTTGGGATTTTATGTATTTCAATGTTGTAATGTTTAGCTTAGATTATTTATATGTTTTAGTGCCTTTCGATTGGCATAGATGCACTTGCACTTGTTTATCTTTCATGTAGCCCTTGACTTTCCTATTAGTTATTTAATGAGTTTACTAAGGTTTGAGCTTGTGACCTGGAATTTGGTGAAATGTTTTGAATATGGTTTTGGCTGTTTTTTTATATGATTATAAGTCCTATAACTTGTTAATGTTATGCTATATTTTTTTTGTTATAATTTAAATTTTTTGTTATTGACATATGTCTACGTAGTTATTAGGATGATACAATTGGTCATTACTTATTGGACATGATGGGTATCTATATGAAAAGAGCTACTGGATATTCTTTTATAAAATGTTTTATTTTATTTTCCTTTTACACCTATTTTATGAATGCTTCTTGTAATTTTTTCATATCATTTTTGATCATTTTCTCCCATATCTTTTGTGATCTTTCTTTTGGAATGGTGATGAGCAATCTTTTTTTCTAGGCTCATTATCTGATCTTTGTTGCACATGCATAAACCATATAAGATGCATTTATTTAACATATCTAAAATAGAAGTTGCTCCAAATATTTCTCTAATGTCTATATTATGTAGTTTATATCTTCTTGTAACATTCAAAATCCCTCTAAGCATTCTCATTTTAATCACATAAATCTGTTATTCATGCCTCTTTTGTATTGCCTAATATTAGAACCTTAGCAATTTTATTATGTTGTGAATTTAATTTTCTAAGTAATACTTTTTCAGCCTAAGCCTAGGTTAGGAGGTGTTATGCTAAGTTTAACTATGATGCTAGTGTTGAATCACCTAAAAGGAATAGATGTTAAAGAAAAAAAACCCTAAGAATCCTTAGAGCATGATAGAAATATACTTAGTCTATTCCAATTATTTTATCAATAAAGTTCCTTTTCTATTTTTCTTTTACATTTTTCCTATATTATTTTTATGTATATGTTGAATAGAATGTATATTTAATGTTTTCCATAGCATCCAAGAGTGAGATATCAAGGCTCTGAACCTAACCTTCTTTCTTTGGTCTCTAACAACAAAAAATGAACCTTTTAACTTCTAGCATGATCCAACAACATGAAAAGAAGACATAAAATAATACTACTACACCTAGAACTCAACTCAACATAGAGACTATGGAGTAGGATAGGAGACGACACATTTAAACTATTTTTAACATAGATAAACTATAAGAATGACACTCTAGATGATTTAGCCATGTCCAAAGAAGATTAGATAATGAACCTATCAAAAATTGTTGCCACATTATAACTTTAGGAAAGCTTTTGAAAGGAAGATAAAAAAAGATAGGGAAGCAACTAAAAGGAAGATCCAAAAAGAGATGAGAGAACATGATTAAAATTAATATAAAGAAATTTTAGATAGATAAGTATCAAGCTCTTTATAAAGGTGAGTAGTGAAATTAACTTCATGTAGTGGACCTCATGTTGTTGGGATAAGGTTAAGATGATAATGATGATTAGGTGTTTACTTAAATAATTATAAAGTTAATTCAATGAGGTATTGCTCACTTAGTTAAAGTGTGTCACTTGTAAAGTGGGATAAAGAAAAATGTATAAACAAATAGATCAAGGCTATAAGAATTTATTAATGCTTCTCTAGCTTGAGTTTAAATATGAATTGAAAATAAATAATTTTAGTGTTTTAAATAATAGTGTTAATGTGCATATGTTTATGATAAATGTGATCTCTTTTTCCGATCGGCATTTAAGATGTATGTTTACCAAATGAGTAATAACTCTTTTAGAAGATTCATGAGGTTACCAAGAATGGCATCTTTCCAAGTCAGGAATAAACCTATGAGAGTAGATATCTCAATTCAATGTTTACCAAAAATTATACATGTGGAAAGGTAAGTGATCATGTCAAATGATCCCATGGTGAGCTAAAAGAAGCACCTTTGACATCAATTATTCTCAAAAAGTTTCCATTAAAGGCCCACCAAAGGTCCACATAGTTTTAAAAAAGGAAATTAGACAAAATGACACATGTGGTGATCAGGAAGACACATCCCACACTCCCATAACAAAGAAATAGAAACTCAATTAAGTGCAAGCTTGACAATTTAAAAAGCATGATTTTGAATTTTTTTGAGAGTGTGTGTTTTAAAGCTTTTTTATTAAAATTTATTTCCATTAAAATAGCAATATTCTTGTACCAAACCTAGCCCAAATGAAATAGTCATACTTGTTGCACCCACACGTAACAACTTGTTATAATTAAATATAGTATGCTTTTTCCCAGTGTTTTGAAATTTGGTGAATATTTGCCCTATAATTACATTACTCAACAATAGTTTGATGAATTTTCAACAAATAAATGTGAATATCGGTAGGTTTAGAGTTGACCGAATAATTTTGCATTTGAATCTATGTTGTTCCTTCCAAATGGTAACCCTAACTTAAGCTAAAAGTTTTATCTTTTAGTTGCATCTTCTTAAACATTCACCTGTGTGAATCATTGTCTAAGAAAAAGCCAAAATTAGATCATCCTTAATAATAACTAGGGATATTAGTCCATATTATTGTTTTGAAAGAGCTAGTGATTTCATAAATCAAGAGAGAGGAGGTGGAAAATGTTGATTCCTTGAACATTTTTGGGGAACATTGCACAATACGGTAGTTGACTCCCATAGACTCTCACCCACCGCTAGTAATTGGTTCGGGCACATGTCAACTGGTTCCTCCATGCATTATTCGGATAAAACCCCATCCTCCCTCTAAAAACACATTAGAAATTAATCATTTTGTTACTTTCAGAAACTTTAATTGAATTGGTTAGGGTTTCTGAATGAAATTTTGTTGATGGGTGTGTGTGTTGGGTTTTTTAATTTATGATTTTAGATTTTTTCTTTTAATTGAATTACCTAAGCTGTTGGTGTTGGACAATTTATATTTATGTTTTCAAAGCTAATATGACATGGAGAACTGGTAGGTTACAGATGTCCTCCATGCATTATCGAAAATGGAAATATTTCCATTTTGACCATTTGCCATGTTTCATCTTTTTATCTTTGAACTATTCATAACCATACTTTGGCTATCTTGGTGTCCAATTACAGAAATTGGCTATATCTTATAATGTTATCTTTAATGAGGGGAAATTGTTAGAAGGGAAACATGAAGAAAAAAAATGCAAATATGATGAATACTAGCAAACATTAGATGCACTTGATTTTAAAATGAAAGATGGTAATTAGTTAATAGAAGAAGAGGGAGGGGGTGTTGGAACTTAAAATTTTTTTAACAATATTCACCCTTAAGACACATAGTCAAATTAGAATTATATAACTCAATATTACCCATCATAGTCTTACCTTATTATTGATCAGTTAAGAAGAGATAAATAAAGTCATAGAGCATAGTCTCTGAAAAATATTAAAACACATCTAGAACCACCAAGAAATAATATAGAAGTTAAATGCAAGTTACAAATGAAATTAAAAGATCCACAAAATGGTATGCAATTATAGAAAGTGTAGTAGAATGGACAAATCTTGATGTTAATGAACTCGAGTTAATTAGACATCAAAATCAAGAGTTATATTAGAAAAATATTATTGCTTGTAATGCTCGTAGTGTATGAGCTAGATGGGCATCCATGTTGGATTAGTAAATAGAATAACTAGATGGAATAGAATAACTATATGATGCCATCTAGTTCTAGAATAATAAAAACAATAAGCTACGGCTTGATGTCAACCTACTTGTAAAAATAAACAGGAATTGAGCGGAGAACAAAAATAAACCAAGAAAATGTTATAATTATTATTATTACATAAAAAAAGTGATATATATTGAAAAGGTGTTGCATTGATGAGGATTGAGGAGAGCATGGGGTGATTATCTTTGTAAGGCATCATGTGATCGAAAGAGAAGGTGCCTGCTTGCTTGGTGTAACGTAAATTTATTTCTAGTAAACAATGCATGCTAAATTCAAAAAAATGAATATTATATAGTAGATCAGCTTAATTTTTACTAATAGTAATTTATAATATATCAATATAAACTATTGTATAATAATAATAATAACTTTATAATTTCTTCAATGAGTAATAGTTATTAAACGAAATTTAATATAATTGCCCAAGTTACCTTCAAATATATAATACTTTTTATTTCATAAATTTTATTTCTAAACTCCTAATCCTTAACATAGTATATAATTATATGGTGTAGTGTTATATTAAATATTATAGAGTGGATCGGCCACTTCAATTAAAGTTTCTAAAAGTAACAAAACGGTTAATCTTCGACACATTTTTAGAGGGAGGATGGGTTTTTATCCGAATAACACATAGAGGAACTAAATGACATGAACTCACATTGATTACTAGCAGTGGATGAGAGTCTATGAGAGTCAATTCCCATATTATGCAATGTTTTCCATTTTTGGGTTTTGCAGCACCAGCAACTAGGAATAGTAGAGTAGAGCAAAGAATAATGGAGAGTGGAAGAAAAAAAAAAGCAAGTCACTTTGTATTGATCCATGGAGCATCTTGTGGAGCATGGAGTTGGTACAAAGTCATTGATATTCTTTTGAAGGTAGGTCATACTGTGACTACACTTGACATGTGCATCTGGACTCAACCCAAAAAAGTACTAGGACATCAAAACATTTAAGGAGTACTCAAAGCCTTGTTGCAATTCATGGCCAATCTACCATAGAACAAAAATGACAATGAAAAGGTCATCTTAGTAGGTCATAGCTTGGGTAGATTCAATATTAATGTGGCCATGGAGAACTTCCCCAACAAAGTATTAGTTGTAGTATTTGTCATTGCTTGTATGCCTCTTAATGGCACTACATTTCTACAATTTTTTGAGGAGGTTTATTGTTTTTCTTGTTATTTTTTAATTACCTTCTTTAGTTGCAGGATTTTATTCCATGAAATTGAGGTTTGACACATCATTTTGGTAGGTTGATAGAATGATTAGGGATGATTGGAAAGAGAGTGTTTTTGAATTAAAAATTCTTCGAACAAGTTAACGCTTATGAGCTAAGCCCAACTTTCTCAAAGGAACGTAGCTATTAGAAATGTGACTCTCAAGTAACCAGTTTCTTATTTTAATCTATTACAAAATTAATTGCATGTACAAATTGAACAACAAAGACAATAAGAAAAACACACATAAAAATTTACATGGAAACCCTAAAGTGGGAAAAAAACCACAAGAACCAATGCAAAGCTCTTCCTTTAGTCAGAGAAAATATCCCAAGGACACAAGCCGTCCTTGATAACTTTCACACTTTGTTGGTGTTATTCTAGTGGTACATAACACATCTTCACACCCTTTAATTTATAGGAGAAAATATTAGTCTTTTATTCTATTACAAACTTTAGATAATTTTAGAAACTGCTAATCATATCTCACACAAAGATTACAAAGCTAGAAGTTGATAAAAACAAAGGAAAATTTTTCTTCACATTAATTGAAAGTTAACAATTCTCCCACTTGAAGAAAAAACTAAAAAGTTTTCAAGTTAGAGATGCATTGGTTCCAAACTGCATTCTTACATTGTTACTATTCCAAGTTGTTTTGTGCAAAAAACATGCACATCCCTTGTAACCACTTTAGTCAATGCATTAGCAATATTTTTCTTGGTGTGTATTTGTTACAAATCAATTAAGCCTTCTTCAACAATATCTCTAATAAAATGGTATTTAATATCAATACATTTTGTTCTATCATGATAAGCTGAATTTCTTGCTAGATGTAAGGTACTTTGGCTATCACAAAAAATTTGATACCTATCTTGCTTTACACCAAGAAACTATAAAAATCTTCAAAACCATAACATCTCCTTATATGCTTTTGTTAATGCCACATATTAGCAGAGATTAAAGTTTTGACGTCTAGCTTGGTATAGCATAGCCTAAAACAAAAGCATAACATGTAGTTGAATGTCTAGTATCTAAATTAGCTATAAAATTTGCATCCATATAACCAAAAATATTCAAATAATTATTTCCAAAATATCAACAAGAAGATTAAGTTCCCTTTAAGTATCTACGAATCTGTTTAACTGCAAGCTAATGGTTCCAACCATAATTATTCATACACCTACTACCAACACTTACTGCATATACTATATCTAGACAAGTGCATACCATAGCATACATTAAAAAGCTAACAACAAAACTATATAGAATATCTGCTTTCTAAGCCACAATTTTTTTTTTGTTTTCTATCTTTGTAAATATGCATTCCAAGAATTCTTTTTGCTTGTCCCAAATCCTTTGTAGCAAATGGCTTACTCATCTTTATTTTAATTTGTTTTATTTTTGATATATCATTCCATGCAATCAACATATCATCTACAAACAACAACAAAATTACAAATTTATTTTTATCAATTTAGAAATAAACATAATGGTCAAGATCACTCCTACAATAAACCATTTTGTGCATAAAAGAATCAAATTTTTTGTACCACTACCTAGGAGCCTGTTTTAAACCATATAAGCTTTTCCTCAAGAAACACACATAATGAGGTTTATTTTCATCTAGTTGATGCATATAGATTTCTTCATTTAAATCACCATGTAAAAAAGCTACTTTAACATCTAACTATTCTAACTCCAAATTTAAATAAGCAACCAACGAAAGAAAAATTTGAATAGAAGAATGCTTAATAACTAGAGAAAAAATTTCTATAAAATCAATTCCTAGTTTTTAATCATAACGTTTAGCTACCAATCTAGCTTTATAAAGATTCCCCCATTTACCTCATTCTTAAAAGTAAAAATCCATTTATTTTGAAGTGCTTTATGTCCCTTGGGTAATTCCATCAATTCCCAAGTTCTGTTATGTTGGAGTGAATTCCATTTCCTTTTCATAACTTCTTTCCATTTTATTGCATTAGGACTTGTAAGGGCTTATTTTACTATTTCAGGTTCACCATGATCTATATAAACAATATAATCTTTAAATCTAGTAGGAGGATGTATTATTCTACTTGAATGTCTAACCCCATGTGATGTATCTTCTACAAAATTTTCTTTCTCATTAGTTTCTTTCTCCTTATCTTCATTCCAAAATTCTAGAGTGTTTTGATTTGTCACTTGCCCTTGTATTATATCTTCTTTAGGCTAACAAACAAATCTAGGAACATGTTGTGTAATAGAATTAAAAACCTTTTTCTTTTGAAAATCATAAAACATTGCATTTTCTTGAAATTTTACATTTGGTGACCTTACAAATTGCTTTGCCTCAAGATCCCATAATCTGAAATCAAATTCATCACTACCATAACCCACAAAAATACATATTTTGATTTATCATCAAATTTAGATCTATTTTACTTTTGTATATGCATGTAAACAACACATTCAAAAACTTTTAAATGATTATAAGAAACATGTCTGCCACTACACAAAAACTCTGGTACTTCATTATTTAAAGAGAAACATGGTGATCTATTACTTAAATAAGTAGCAGTCATAATAGCCTTAGTCCAAAAAATTTTAGGCAAACTTGCACCAACAATCATAGATATTGCACATTCAACCAATGTTCTATTGCATCTTTTCGCTACTCCATTTTCTTGTGGAGTTGTAGGAGGAGGACAAATATTCTGAATTCCTTTTTCTTTGCAAAACTCATTGAATGCATTTGAAGTATATTCACCACCATTATTAGTAAGTAAACATTTCAAATTTAAACTAGTTTGTCTCTATTTTAGTAATAAATGAGTTAAAAATATTTACAACAACATCCTTGGACTTTATTGTAAATACCCATACATTCCATGTATGATCATCAATGAAAGTAACAAAATACAATGAACCACCTAATGATGTTGGATTTATTGGACCACAAACATCAGAATAAATAAGTTCTAGTTTATTAGCTCATTTATGTTCCATATTTCTAAGAAAATTCACCCTTTTTGATTTACCAATAGCACAACCTTTGCAAAATTCTATGTTGTTTACTAAAAATTTGGGAATGTAAGAATGAGATTGAAGTACCTTTAAATTAGAATAACTAATATGGCCTAATTGTTTATGCCATAAATTAATATCCTTCCTTATAGTAATTTTAGTCATAGAATCATCCTACAAACATATATTAACTTCTGGATTATACATTGTGCCAGTCTTTTTACCCTTCAAAATTGTTAAAATGCCCTTGGTAATTTTCCATTGATTATTTCCACATGAAAATTTTAAACCCAAATCATCAAGTTAAGAAACAAAAATTAGCTATTTAGAAACTTTAAGAATATGCCTAACATTATTAAGAGTGATTTTAGGAAAACTAGGATGCTGTAAAATAACACTTTCTACACTAGAAATTTTTAAAAGAACACCGTTAGCAACATAAACAACACCTGATGAAATTGGTTGATAGGAAGTAAAATAGATTGATCAACATAAGTATGAAGTGAGGCTCATGTGTCTACAATTCAAACATATTTTTTTGTGTTTAAAAAAAATACTATAGATGATTTAGATACAATAAAAACAAAAGCAAGCTCATCCTTTGTAAGATTTATTTGTAAACTTGCATTACTTTCTAATTTTTCTAACTCTATTTTTTATTTCTATTGCAGTGATGCTTTCCATGATTTATAAACATGATAGTCCCTCTTCATGTAACCAATTTTGTGGAAAAACTAGCATTCAATCCTACTTTTAGAAGTTCCTCTACTTTTACTCCTTTCCTTGCTTTGATTAGGTCCCATGCTTTGATCATGTTTATTAAGTCTACCTCTATTTGAAATAATAAAAGCATTACTTGGTGATTGACTTTGTTCATCAAACAATCTTTTTTCTACATCTTGAAGAGTAGAAACTATTATTCCTAGGTGTTTACACCAATATACTATTAAATTTAAAGAAAACTAAAAAAATATGAAAAGACACAAAGTTACCCTAGGGAAAATCTTCAAGGTGAAAAACCCTAGCAAAAATCGACTCTTAGACCATTAGTAGTAGCACAACTTCAAGATTGAAACATAGAGATAATCAATGAGAACAATGGAGAAGAATTGTAGGGGAGGATTAAAACTTAGGCATTGGTCATTGTTGTGTTTTTTGTTGTTGTTTTAAGGATGCTCCTTTAGAGCTCCTTATATATTGATTGGGTTACAAAATAAACCAAAAAATAAAAGGGATAAGGTAGTTTATTTTGGTGGCGATAGGTATGGAACCAAATATAAAATAGATAAGAATATAATAAAGTGGAAACATCTAGAGACAGTCAAGGTAGATTTTCCTTCATCCACCTTACAATTCTTCCTCTTGAAGGTAAAGCTACTTTGAAGAATAGTCTAGACGATTTTTAGAAAATCAGGTTGGAAGAAGATAGAATGCTAATTGGCACCAAAGAAACTTTTTAGTAGACCTTGACTTAGTGAATACATTTGTAGGATTTACTTTAGTAGATATTTTATGCAGAAGAATCCTTTGCTTTTTAGTTTCCTTTCATAAATAGTAATATTGTATTTTAATGTGCTTCATTCGAGCATAAAAGTTTGGATTCTTGAATATGCTTATGGCACTTTGACTATCACAACCAATATTAATCAGAGTTTGAGTGATGCCAAGTTCAGCTATTAGCCTTTGAAGCCATATAGCCACTATGCATGCCAAGTTAGCAGCAACATATTTAGCTTCAGTGGTAGATTGAGCAACACAATATTGTTTCTAACTTTTCCAAGAAATAGCATCACCAAAAAGATTAAACATCTATCCACTAGTAGATTTCCTACTAGTAACATTACCAACCCAATCTGCATCAACGAATCCATGAAGTTCATTGGAATCATTTTTATAATAGATCCCATAATTTAAAGTATCACAAAGATATTGGAAGACTCACTTCATCACAATTTAGTGTTATTTCTATGGATTAGGCATATACATGCTAATTTTTCCAACAATTTAAGTAATATTATGTCTTGTAGAGACCATTGCATACATTAAACTATTGATAGCACTAGCATATGGAATTTTAACCATGGGCTCTTTTTCTTCACTCATCTATGGGCATTATTCAACTGAAAGTTTATTACTAGTTTCACAGGGTGTAGTCACAGGCTTGCAATCATGCATATTAAATAATTTTAAAATATTTGCAACATATGTAGACTATCCAAGCTAAATCCTTTTATTAGCCCTTTTCCTTTTAATTTCCATGCCCAAAATTTTTTGTGCAGCACCAAGATCCTTCATCTCAAATTATAAAGATAGATGAAGTTTTAACTCTTGAATATCATGTATGCTATTACATGCTATTAACATGTCATTGAAATATAGTAGCAAGGTAACATATTTTTCACTTATATTTTTAACATACACATAGGTGTCTTCTATACTTCTAATGAAACCAGGATTTATCATGTGGTCATTAAAATTTTTATTCCATATCCTTAGTGCTTGTTTAAGCCCATATAGTGATTTTAATAATCAATACACTATATGATTTTTTCCTTTAATTTCATATCCTCTAGGTTGAAGCATATACATTTCTTCCTCAAGATCACCATTGAGGAATGCTGTTTTCACATCCATTTGTTCAAGTTCAAGATCATCAAAAATTGTGATAGTTGACAATGATCTTATGGATGTTAATTTTACTATTAGAGAGAAGATTTCATGATAATCAATTCCCTTTCTCTGAGAAAATCCATTAGCTACAAGTCATGCTTTATATTGATTCCTAGATTTTATTCTGTACATCCATTTATTTCAAATGGGGTTTATCTCTAATGGAATCTTAGTTAGTTCCCAAGTTTTAATTCTGTGAATTTTTGACATGTCAACATCCATTTTCTATTTCCACTTCGAATTTTTCATAGACAAACATGCCTTATCATATGTTGATGGCTCATTATTTTCAGTAAACAAGACATGTTTTTCTAAATGTGAAGGTAATCTTCATATATGTGTTGAATGTCTTAAATGATCCTATTTACTTAAACTATATTCTCCCTTTTCATGTGGTGTATCTTCATCTACCATGCTATCACCATCTTGTTTGCTATTGGCAATATCCTCGGCTGAGGGAGGATGATCCTTAAAAATTTCATTATTAATTTTAATAGGCACATACATAGGAGGTACATCATTTGAAGGAGTTTCAGTATTTAAAGATTTCTCCTTCATAGATCCACATATTTCATTAAAGATAACATCTTGACTATAAATAACCCTTTTAGTTTCTGGATTATATCATTGATAAGCTTTGACATCATGTCCATAGCCAAGAAAAATACATTTGATAGACTTAGAGTCTAATTTGGCTCTATAGATTTTGGAATATGTACATAGGCCTCAAAACCAAAAAACTTCAAATAATTTAAATTAATAGATCTACCACTCCAAACTTCTTCTAGGATTTTTCATTAAGTGCTAATGAAAGAGATTTATTACTAAGATAACATGCAGTTGTTACTGCTTCACCCTAGAAATGCTTGTCAAGATCAGATTCACTAAGCATACATATGACATGTTCCATCAATGTTTGATTGAAGCACTCTACTTCATTTTTTTTAGGAGTTCCTATTTTAATTACAGAAGCGAAAAGAGATGAACCATGTAGTATTGAACATTTTCCACCTTCAAAGATAACAGTTAGTCCTGCATCATCCAATTCACTTACAGATAAAAGATTTTTAGTAAGTGTTGGAACATGACATACATTGGAAATCAATTTCACTACTCCATTTTAAAATTCAATCTTTACATTTCCATAACCTATAACTTTGCATAAACCATCATTTCCCAATCTTACCCTTCCAAGATCAGATGATGTATACATACTAAACTAATCAACACATAGAGTGTAGTGATGATGTGCACCGAAGTCCACATACCATAATTTCGTATTAGCATTATCAGAAGATGAGGCAACATACAAATCTCCCTCTCGAGCAATAGGTGCCTAATCACTTTTTGATATACTACTTTCCTTGTCCTTTTTTGGAGGGGCTTTACAATTTTTTCTTTACATGGCCAACTTTACCACAATTCTAGCATTTAGGTAGCCTCTCTATAAATTTTTGAGGTTTATTCTTAAATCGAGGCCTCTTAACAAACTTTGGTTTTACATCATTTTAAGGAGTAGAAGTTTTCCTTCTTGCTTCCTCAAGACAAAAATTGACCAAAAATATTATCAAAAATAAAGTTAGAAGATATATTACTTATAGCCATCACAAATGTCTCCCATGAATCTAGAAGTATGCTAAGAAGTGTGATACACTAATCTTTCTCATCCATTTTCACCTCCATAGATTGCAATTGATGGATTAGTGTATCAAATATATTTAGGTGTTCTATAATGGTAGTACCTTCAACCATTTTACAATCATATAATCGTTTCTTCAACAATAACTTATTGGTTAGGGACTTTATTTGATACAAAGACTGCAATTTATTCCATAAGTCTTTAGTAGAAGAAACATTGAAAACATTAAGCAATACTGAATCTAAAAGACATAAATGAATTGTACTTATCATCTTTAGGTTCAACTTTTCCCCTCTTCATTAAACATTTTATTATGCTTAACTCCTAAAATTGCATTGTGTTGGTCCTTTTCAATGAGGAGAGCCTCAATCATGATCTTCCGTAATTCATAGTTGGACCTCTTAAACTTTTTAATTTCAATTTTGGACAAAGAGTTGATCATGATTTTTACTTGAAATTACTTGACAAAATAATAGTGGTGCATGGAACTTGACTCTAATACCAATTGTTATTCCTAGTCACTTGCACCAATATAATATTAAATTTAAAGAAAACTATGGAAACTAAGAAAGACATAGAGTTACCCTAGGGAAAACCTTCAAGGTGAAAAACCTTAGCAAAAATCGGCTCTTGGACCATTAGCAATAGCATAGCTTCAAGATTAAAGCACTGAGAGAATCAATGAGAATAATGGAGAAGAATTGCAGGATTGGATTATAGCTTAGGCATTGGCCATTGTTGTGTTTTCTGTTGTTGTTTCAAGGATGCTCCCTTAAAGCTTCTTATATATTTCTTGGGTTATGAAATCAATCCAAAAATAAAAGGGATAAGGTAGTTTATTTTGGTGGGGATAGGTATAGGACCAAATATAAAATAGATAAGAATAGAACAAGGTAGAAATATTTGGGATGCTCCCTTAGAGCTCCTTATATATTGCTTAGGTTATGAAATAAACCCAAAAATAAAAGGGATAAGGTTGTTTATTTTGATGGGGATAGGTGTGAGATCAAATATAAAATAGATAAGAATATAACAAGATAGAAATATTTGGAGAAAATCAAGGCAGGCTTGCCTTCATCCACCTTACAAAAACTACACCATCAATATAAATATTATTGGTACTTAGAGGTAGTAATAGTTGTAACAATTGGAATTCAAGATTCAAGTAAAAAATTTAAAATAGCATGACACTTCACTAGCTCTAGAATACTTACTTTATATTCTTCAAATTTAACAAAAGTAGCCATCATATCATCTAGATGATTCTACAGAGAAACACCGTCTTTCATCTTTGCATTAAAAACCTTTTGATAGATATGAAATTGATTTAAACCTGAAGCTTTATCAAACTTGTTTTTCAACTTTACCTAACGAACATGAGGATCTATTTTGTTAGAAAGATATGCCAAAATTCTATTGCTCAAATAGGGATAGATCAACATTAGTGCTTTTGCTTGCAACCTCTTCCAATCATCATCTAACATCCTTGCAGGTTTTGAAGGTTGAAGGGCCTCATCACACTCCTTTTGTGTCAAGATATATTTCATCAGTACACTCCATATATTCCAATTTTGACCAACAAGCCTCTCTATTGTCTATAATTGCTCCATCAACCTTGCTTCAATATCACTTGTTATGAAATTAATTAAATCTGCAAATTGAAACAGCAAAGACAACAAGCAAAACACACAAAAATTTATATAGAGACCCCAAAATGGGGAAAAAACCACGAGAACTAGTGTAGAGATTTTCCTTTGTCTAGAGAAAATATCCCAAGGACACAAGCCATCCTTGATAACTTTAACACTTTGTTGCTATTATTCTAGTTGAACATAACACATTTTCCCACCCTTTAATTTATAGAAGAAAACAACAGTTTTTTTTTATATTACAAACTTTAGATAATTTTAGAAACTACTAATCATATCTCAAGCAAAGATTACAAAGATAGAAGTTGATAAAAATAAAGGAAGAGTTTTCTTCACATTAATTGAAAGTTAACATCATCAAAGTCCAATACTAGGGTTTTAGTCTTTTAGTGTGAAGATGTTGAAACATTCTTGTACATTTCTTGTTCGAAACATAGAAATTTCTTTTTAGGTAATGATTTTTTGACAACTCTTTTTCCATCCCTAATCATGCATTCATGAATCCAAGATCTCTTTAGAAATAAACTTCAAATTGAATGTGCTACCTTGAACTCCAAAATCCCAACCATGTCAAGTCACGAATGA
The DNA here is from genome assembly GCA_015680685.1 of Gnetum montanum. Classification (NCBI taxonomy): domain Eukaryota; kingdom Viridiplantae; phylum Streptophyta; class Gnetopsida; order Gnetales; family Gnetaceae; genus Gnetum; species Gnetum montanum. The sequence continues at coordinate 319,350 of MNCI01020108.1, read as the reverse complement.
TTCATAATTTGTTGGTTTGACTAGATGGGTTGTTGCAAATTTGAAGTTAAACTTACTAGTGCCAACCTTCCAAATTAGAATTTGAGAGGTTATTCATGCTTTATGTGTGTGTCAGTCAAATCCACACTAGAATATAAGTGCAAATTAGAAGAATCAAACCTACTTTTGATCACTTGTGACAAAATTCAGTTGCTCTTACAATCCTATATTTCTAACCTGGTAACCTGTGATATGGAAAACCTAGTACAACATAAAATTAGATTTCAAGAACTTTATTGAGTACAAGAAATAATTTAGGCTAAGATATTTCTTCCATATTGAACTATGAAACATCTTATAGGCTATACTTTTTAATAGATCATTCTATTGTAGTAGAAAAGTCACAAGGATATAATGAAAGTCATAACATTCTTATTATTGAAAGGATTTACCGTCAGCTAGTAGCTTATTTAGGAGACATTCATATATAAAGGAAAAGATAACTTTGATAGAGGAGAAATATGGAACTATGAAAAGAGTCTATGTAATGTATAAGCATGATAGCATCATCTTACTAGAACTTCAGAGGAAGGTTATTGAGAAAAACCCACCACATAAAGTCTACAAAATTGAAGATGTAGATCACTAGGTGATTTTCTCTAATCCAAAGGGTCTTGTAGAGATCCTAGATGAAATATCTACTACATTTTGATTCCTACTTGATGAGTGGTGAGGTACCCCTACACTCAACCATACAAAACGAGCGTAGCACGCGCAATCCGGTCGAACTCCGCAGACTAAATGCCTAGGTTAGTGCAACTACAATGTCCTTGTCATCAGCTGTTGTGTTGGCCTTGACTTCCTTCATGCAGCTTGAGAGACAGATCTCTTGCAAAGGGGACTTGGGCTTAGGTTTCTTGGGTTTCTTGGGGGCATGGGTACCAATGTTTAGTTATTGCTTGCTAGTTATGGCCTTTGCTTTGACCAAGGGGGTTGCAAGGTGCTCGTTCATCCTCTTGCATTGCCATTGGATAGGCCTACTCAAGTTGCTAGTGGGGTCAATCCTTCAAGGAGGAGAAATTGAGATGTTTCCCACTATTGGGCTTTGAGTATGTGAGGGGCCATCACGTTGTGACATCCTTATGACAAATGGTGGTTTAGGAGTTATTGTGAGGCAAATTTGTTGTGGCACCTTAATGACAAAAGGTTGCTTAGCAATTATTGTTACTGTGTCATGCTAATTTAACATCTTAGTAGATGGTTAGTTTGGTTGCCAGTTTAACATCTTAGCGAACGATTGCTATGGGACCTTGACCACAAAGAGCATTGTGGGTGCCCAAGGTGGCACTTTGTTAACAAAGGGAGGCCTCTTACTTGTGGAGGCCGACGGGATCCTTGCCTTGCTAGGAGGCACACAAATCACAAAAGGTTGTTACATAGACTTAGACTTGATGTAGGGGGCATCATATGCATTGGATTAGCTTGCTACGTCGAGCACTAGTTAGCCCCATTCTATCATTCTTTGCAAGTCATATTGCAAAGCATGATAGTTGATCGTACTATGACTAGACATCTAGTCATAATGAAAGTATTGGTCTAGCTTGAAGTGTTGTGGGACTTGGGGCTCATTTGGTACTGCTAAGGTCATGTTCTTCAATAGTTCACAATCCCTGTCATGTTTTTGATGGGAAATTTTTGATACGTGTTTGTATTAGATTTGCCCAACTTTTAGGAGTTTCTCCAACAATTCAAAGGGTTCCATCGGTAGCAATGTATACTTTGAGTAGTCCTTGCACTCAAAGTTAGACCTTAGGGCAGCCTTTGCTGATGTAGGTGAGTTAGCACTGGAGTTGGCAGCTCTATGAGCTAGGGCATTAGGCTACTTAGCCATTGGGCCTCAGTTGGTTGCTTTTTTGCGTGTGGCCACTATTGCCACTGTTGTGTTTTGATTGCACACATGTTAGTTTCTATAGGCCACATAGGCTAGGTCATTGCTAGCTCGCACTACCTCCTCTATTCCCTTTGTTTGGGAAAAGGCTTGGCTGAGAGACTTCAGGACTAGGTAATATAGTTTGAACTTAATGAAGTCATTCACTACATCCTTAAAGATGGCCAATAGGTGTGCCTCTGCTAGGGGTTCATGCATTTTGCTCAATGCAACATTCCTACGTTGGAGGAATTTTGGCATAGGCTCTAAGGATCCCTACTTGACCTGCATGAGCTGGTTAAGGGTTGCTTCAAGCTTTAGGTTGTACTTGAAGCATGTCACAAACTAGCTTATGAAATCCTTCAAAGAAGAGAGTGAGGCCTTAGGCAGCATGTGATACCAGTCTAAGGCCTTGCCAATGAGTGACATGGGGAACACACGTATGATGGCATGTGGCTAGGCTTGAAGGAGCAAGCACTCAGATCAAAATGTGATCATGTGTGCATTGGGATCTCCTTCACTATTTTACTTGGTGAGTTGAGGTAGTGAGACCTCAGTTGGAAGAGTCAAGGATGGCACCATAGGACTTATGGGGTCATCTCGGCAGAAATCCACTACCTTGATAGTTTTAGATGAGGTAGCCTTGAGTTGGTTGATCTCCTTCATCAAACTTTGGATCAGTTGAAATGCTTGATCCAAGCTTGGGGATGTGAGAATCGGTTGCATTGGCTAGGATTATGTTGGTTGTACGACATAGGGTTGGGTTTTTGGTTGTGGAGTTTGTCAGTTTAATGTCATAGCGAATGATCGTTGCTAGTTTAACGTCATAGTAGATGGGTTTAGTTGATGTGTTGGCTAAGGAATGGGCATAGTGACCAAGGTGGGCCACACATGAGTGGGTTGGACGAACATCATGGATGCTAATGAGATAAGTGGAACATAGGATGCCTGAATCATCTAGGGATGGGAGGTGGCCCCTGCATGAGCATAGGGCTAGGCAAATGTAGTAGTCGCTTACAAGAAAGGCTGAATTGACATGGTCACCATCTCAAAGAGGACGGGTGGACCAAACTGAGGAGGGGTCATACTAGGAAGCAATTGTTGGAAAATAGTGTAGAGGGGGCTCTCGCATTCAAAGCGGGCCTCATACTCATCTTCTTTCTCCTGTGAGGCTTCCTTGTAGGTTGTCCCTGCATCATGCTCATTTGCATGGATGAGTTGGAACAATAGTTGGTGGTAGGACTTTGTGAGTGGGATTATGTCAAACAAGGAGGGGTTGTACTCCCATCCGTTCCAATGGACTTGTTCATACTCTTGTTTTGCCTCTAGGTCAAGGCAATCCACTAATGATCCTGCTTGGATTTTGGCACAAACAAAGTTATATTGTTCGTGGCTAAGAACAACATGTTTTGGGTGGATCGTGATGTCAAATGTGTTAGACACCAATGTAGAAGGTTGATTTAGATTCATGTTCATAGATCAAGTTGTTCGAGTTACTATTTACAAAAAATAGCTAACTCTGAAAACTACAGAAAAATGACTAAGTGTATAAAAACATATAAAAATGGCTAAGTGTAAAAATACAGAAAAATGGCTAAGTATGGAAACTGCAAAAAATTGACTAAGTGTAAAACTGTAGAAAATTGGCTAAGTATGAAATTGTGAAAATTTTACTAAGTATGAAAATGCAAAAAAAAAAAAAAACACTAAGTATGAAAATGTAGAAAAAATGCTAAGTATGAAAATGTAGAAAAAATTCTAAGTTTGAAAATGAAAAGAAAATGCTAAGTATGAAAATGCAAAAAAAAAAAATGCTAAGTATGGAAGCTGTTGAAAATGGCCAACTCTGGTGCTACACTCACTACACTAGAGTTGGCTATGCTCTCCTAAGTGCCCAAAATTTTGGTTAAGTGCCAAAGATGCACTTTGGCTTTTGTCCAATGGGGTTCAACAATGACTTTTCCAGCTACAACCAAGGTATTAGATGTAACTGGGGGTAGCGTGGTTAGTCAAAATGCAAGTGCAAACAAAATGAAATGGTGCTAAGTGTCAAAGCGATGTTTTGTGGTGCTTAGTATAGAGCATAACCATGGAATGGGGGTGAGTGTAGCCAAGGGTTTAAACCAAAACAAGGGTGTCAACCCATGGAGACTACTGCCTAAGCATAGTACAGGGGTGATCATGTGTGAAAAAAATGCAAAAAGGTATAAGATAAATGTAAGAAAATGCTAGAAATAGGAGAGAGAAATGGAACACCACCCCAAATGGAAGCGTAGTTAACTCCAAAATGGTCTTACAATGTACATAATGTACAATAGACACAATGGAAGCATAGTCATAGTCTTAATGGTGTTAGGTCGTGAAGTCTGGTGCTCACCATGATGAACCGTGCCTGTCGGGTTGGCCGCTACAGTATACTATGTGGTGTTCTACAAGGCTATAGTGTACCATGTAGTGTAAGGCTGCAATGAGATTGTGGTGTAGCTATGCCTCTCTGCCAATGTGGTGTGCTTTGGGTCTCATTCACCCATAGAGCTAAGTGCCAGGATGCTAAAATGTCAAATGTCAAATAAAAGTGTCAATTGCCAACCCCCCCCCCCCCCAAATGTTCGGGATCCAAGGGTATTTATAGGACTAGGGTTAGCCCAAAATGCAGATTAGGTGCCACATGGCAATGCGATAGGTGGAACTCTTGCTATGCTCGACCCATTGCGATGCTTTAGAGCATAGGTACAATTTGGGACAAATGGGAGGTGCAAGAGAAATGCAAATTACTAATCTTAGTTGCCAAAGGAGTGTTGGAGTTAGAATGAAGGCCTGTGCTAAGCTTTGGAAGCTTTAGAAGGTAGTTCTATGTTGCTACATTAGCTACACTCTTGAGCATAGTCCAATAATTAGGCAAATTTGCAAAAAATTAGAGTTTAGCACTGGTACGCTTACTACACTCATGAGCATAGTAGGAAGGGACAAATGCAAAACTGAAATCTAGTGCTACTACGCTTGCTACGTTCATGCAAGGATGGGACAGGGTGTAGCATGGACACTTAGAAAAATTTGGTAAAAATTGTCGTTTTTGTTCTTGCTATGACAGCTACGCTTTGGAGCGTAACAAGAGGGGTAGCCTCTAGAGTTAAAAAAATCTACTAAGTTGTTTTTTCCATTCTGAGCTAGCTTGACAGCTTCTAGCTTAACACTCATGCAAATTGGCCACTAGAGTGCTGCTACACTTGCTATGCTCACAAGAGCGTAGCAAGAGGAATGGGAGCATAATAGGACACTTAGAAAAATCTCTACAGCTTGTCTCATCATTCTAACACTTAGCCAAAATTGTAGAAATTGACTATTGAAGCTAACTATGCTATACTACAGTGGAGAGTGTGGTCCCAACACTTAGAAAAATTTGCTAAAAGTGGCATTGTTCTAACACTTAGTCAAATTTGTAGTCGAGAAGTGGTAGCCCAAACTTTTGTGGTGTTTTAATTTACAAGGTTAGTAAAAAAATTTAAACTTGAATATTTCAAAAAATACATGGAATTTTTGAATGAATTTAGGGTCCATGGAATCCTAGAAAAGCCAAAAATATGATGAAATCATTGAAGAGGATCTTTGGAAGCTCAAAAATTCAAAAATTTGATGAAGAATGTAAGAATTGAAGAAAATACTTAAAGGAGCACACAGTTGAATGTAGAAGATCGATGCACAAAAGATTCTAATTATAAAAATTCCTAACAATAAGGTGCTTACTGAACCAAACCAAGACATATGCAAGTGGATCCTCCCCATAGTAGGTGCATGCCTTATTTTCCATTGCATAGCCTCAACCTAAGGAGTCCATAGGCCCCATAGGTGATTAATGATTTATGAAAGTTAAGAACCAAAACCTAGAAGATTCTACTAAACAATTCAAGCACATCAGGCAATGACATCAAACAAGAACATAGACACTAGCAATGAGGTGAGTTATGGGTAGCATGGATGGATGATGGAGAAGGTGGAATGGAGTCCCAAATTGAGGTCATAAGAAGTCCCTTATGAATTTGTGATTAAATGACCTAAGAAGATCCATCCTTAGTGTCGACCAAAACCAACCACTTTCAATGACTTCGCATCACCACTCCAAGACTGATCCACCCCCTTGAGACACAAAAGTGCTTCCACAAAACAACCATAATTCCTTAAGAAGAAGAAACAAGAAGCAAGAAGTGAGAGAGGTCCATAGTTAGAGGGGACATTTAGACATGGGAAACATGTCTTTCTAGCCCCATAACTAGTGCTTGTAGCCTATTTATTTGTCTAAGGGATGTGCTTTGATATACCATCTTATTTTTTTCTTTTATATTATTATTTTTTGTTTGTTTATTTGTTTTTTCATTTATCCTTTTTTTTTTGAATTTTTGGATGGAAACCACACCATGTAAATACTTATTCAACTTTTTGTTATTGGTCAATACAAAATGGTAAGAAATCCATGAAAACACTTATGCATCCAAGTAGAAGAATACAAAGGGTATTGAATCCCCTTAAAGTCGCACCTTATGCAAACCTTTGAACCTTTCTTAATTCTAGAAACCACCAAGGTCACAAATTTATTAAAAAGTTTATTTAATGAAAGATACCTCATATTCCCAAAACAAGAAAAACCATAGATTTTTGGGGATGGGCAGATGTCATGGACTCATTGCCTATTTCATGAAAAAGAAACCATGTCTTAGCCATTGGTACAAAAATTCAAAAATAGAAACCAGACATTAGCAAATAAAAACATTAAGCACAAACCACCATTAACAACAACTACAGCACCATCATGTCCTATTGGCAAAAAGCACATTTATTAATAGAAACTAGAAAATCACAGTAAAATAAGGTAACATATATAAGAAAGTGTAAAATATTCAAGAAAAATTGAAATGTACTAATAATGATGTAAAAAAATGGTGTAAAATAAGAAAAGGTTTTAAAATAAAAAGGTATAAAATAAATAATTTGCAAAAAAAAAATGTGTAAAACAAAAAAGAGAAAACCTAAGGAGCCACATATTTGATTAGCATGGATGGCCATCTCCCCCCATTACTGAGTTGGAAGGAGGAGATTCGAAAAATTGAGCGTGGTTGTCCATCCGTTGAGGTATTTGTTGCACTAGCTTACTTAGGCTTGTGGAAAGGCTTTACCTGTTAGATGTTGACAAACTACGTCTTGTTTGGGCTTTTAGGTTTGTATATGATCATGGTCCCAAAAGGAAAGGTTTCATCGATTATATAAGACCCCTCCCATAATGTTTGGAATTTGGTTTTTTGAGAAACATGTGTGGGGTTCCAATAGAGGACCTTATCTCGAGGTTGAACTTTGATCCCTCTGATTCTTAGGTCATGTCATTATTTGTTGAATTCCTTGTGCACTTCATTCAAGGACAAGGCCACCAATTGATTTTCATCTAGCACATTTAGGTTGATTAATCTTTCTTTTTGTGCTAGGCAAAGGTCAAGGTCCAAGTCACAAGCTGTTAAAAGTATATGAAGCTTAAACTAAATTGGGAGTGTTGGAAGTTTTTCGTACACCAACTCATAGGGAGAGTAACTTATAGGAAATTTCCATGTTAAGTGGTATGCCCAGAGGGCATCGTTTAATTTTGTGCTATAGTCTTTCCTATATTTGCTAATAGTTCTTGTTAGGATCTTTGTGATCTCCCTATTGGTAACTTCTATTTAACTATTAGCTTGGGGATGGTAAGGTGTTGTTAATTTATGTTTAACCCCCAAGCATTGCAAAATCTTGCAAAAAGTAGCACATGTAAAATGGGTTCTATTGTCAAAAATTAATGCACATGGCAACCCAAACCTATTTACAACATTTTGTTGTACAAACTACACAACAATGGATGATGTAAAATCGATGAATACTACTGCTTTTGCCCATTTGATACAATAGTCAATGGTGATGATTATATATGCCTTTCCATTTAACATGGGTGTGATGGGATTCATGAAGTTGCACCATATGTCAAAGGGTTCTAGTGGTTGAATACATTTTTGAGGACCCTCGATTCATGTAATCATCCCACCATCTTGTTGATAGCATTCATAGGATCAAAAAAATTGGTAAGCATCCCTAAAGATTATGGGCCAATAGTATCCTTCCATTAGGATTTTTATAGCTATGTGTCTCCCTGCATAGTGGCCTCTACAAGGGCTTTCGTGAGCATCCTGGAGAACATGCAATTGATCCACATTAGGGACACACCAACAAAATAAGCCTTTGGCACATACCCTATAAATATGTCCATTTATTTCCATGAAGTGCTTGGCCTGATGAAGAAACTATTTCATTCTATAGTCCAGATCTTGAGTGAGAAGATAAGTGAGGATGCCATCATACCATTTTAGTTTTGTGGGAACTTGTTCATTTATTGCACTAGCAAAGAGGAGTTCATCAAAAAAATGGTCAGAGAGTGGGTTCTCCTCCTCTTTGTTATCCCATTGTTAAGACAAGTGATTAGCAACCACATTCTTAGTCCCCTTTCAATCTACCATTGCAAGATCGAACTCCTGCAAGATCACATGCCACCGTATGACATAGAGACTTACCGTTGGCTTGTTCATGAGGAAGAAAATGACACTATGATCACTATGCATAAACACTTTGTATCTAAGCACATAGTATTTGAAGTTTTCTAGAGCATACACCATCATCATCAATTCTTTTTTTGTGGTGGTGTAATTCAACTATGCATCCACAAATGCTTTGACTTGCATAGTGGATATAATATGGAGATTTCTTGCTATCCAATTACATAAATATGGCTCCTAAGGCATAATTTGATGCATCTTTCATTATATAAAATAGTCTAAATTAGTCAAGTGCATGTAATATTAGATTCTCTACGAGCTTCTATTTGAGGCTTTGGAATGCATTTTTGCACTCCTTAGTCCAAATAAATGAAGCATCTTTCCTTGTTAGCTCGATCACTAGTTTTTTGATCTTAAAGAAATTCTCTATAAATCATTAGTAGTAACCAATGTGTCCAAGGAATGGCTGAACATCTCTTATAGTTTTTGGTTTATGGGTGATTCCTTAGATGATCCTTATCTTTTCGAGGTCTACCTCAATCCCTTCCTACAAAATTCTATACCCCAATACAATGCCTTCTTGGACCATGAGATGACTCTTTTGCTAATTAAGCCATAGGTTTATTTCCATAAATCTTTTGAGTACTTACTCAAGGTAATCCAAGGCTTACTCGAATGTAGCACCATAAGTGGAGAAGTCATCCATAAATACTTCCACTCTACTACTAATTTACTATTGAAAGATGCTTAAGACCAAGCATTGAAAAGTAGCAGAAGCATTGCACAGAACAAAAGACATTGTTTAATAAGAAAAAGTCCCCCAAGGACTCGTGAAAGTTGTCTTGGCCTAGTCTTCTAGTGCAATCTAGATTTGGTTATAGCCACTATAACCATATAGAAAACTATAATAGAAATGCTCAAATATGATGTCCAACACCTAATCAATGAATGATAATGAAAAATGATCTTTGAATGTTGCCATATTTAACAACCTAAAGTTAATACAAACATGCAATTTGCCACCCCTCTTTAGCACTATCATTAGTGAGCTGACCCACTCGCTATCCGCAATGGGGTAGATGAACTCTACTTTAAGGAGTTGCTCAATTTTCTCTTTGACAATTTGCTTCAATTTTTGGTTCAATCATCGTTGTGGTTGCCTCCTTGGCTTCATAGTCAAATTAGTGTAGATACAATGCTGGCATATTCTAGGATCAATCCTTGTGAGTTCTGAATATGACCAAGCAAAGGTTATTAATGAGCATTAAAGTGTCATGTCGACAAGGCCCCCATTGATAGGGTCTCATTTACGTGATGTTGCCCCATCAATAGGGCTATGTTGACATAGCATTTGCTATGTTTACAAGCCCTGTTGATGTAGTCCTATAGTAAAAACTATAAATATGAGCTCCCAACCATGTTTAAGTAGCATTAAAGTCATAGTGGTAGCAAAGCTCTTACAATTTGTCCATTTGAAAGTTAGAATATTTCTCTAAGTGCCCACGGTAAGAGTTAGAATGTGTATAGATCTTTATTCAATCATTGTTGTACCTAAACCACACTAGTGTATATGGCAATAAAGGTGAGCCTCTTGATCAAACCTTGCAGCACTTAGAATAGATTAATGATTTTTTTATGCATTTATGGTTTTCATTAATTATGCTATTAATTAAGCTAAATTAGACTTTGAGTGATTAGTTAATTAATTAAGATAAATAGATTAGACACATAAGTATGATTACTTTGAGTGTAAACACGTATTCACTTGGTAATCCCAACAGTGTTATTGCTTGGTGCACCCAGTAGCGTAGCGCTTGGTAACCTAGTAGTGGATACGTGGATTCAGGATGTGTATAGAAAGTGGGATTAAATGCTTATGTCAAGGCTAATTAGAGATTAGTTAGTTAGTTAAACTAAATTAGTTATTAAACCATTTCATCTTTTTACTTTAAGTACTAAGAAACATGAAACATAAAATGACAAAAATCATGTGGCTTAATTACACTTAAATCATACCTTAAGGTTCACAAGTATAGTTGGGAAGACAATGAACATCCTTAACATAAAGTTTCCTTCTTAGAAAACTAGTGCATTAGGAGATATAGAGTCCACAAAATTCAACCAAATCATGCATGAATTCTTTGTGATTCATATGGTTAAATGTAGGGGTACCTCATCGCTCATCATTGGCACCATTGTTGGGGACTCTTTTTGTTGAAACGTGTGCTATCTAGAATTAGTGAACATTATTAATATCATTGGATGAACCCCAAAGTTGACATCATTTTCAACTTATATAATTACAAAGGCATATTGATATTTTATTTGTTTACAAAATGTCTTCCTCTCATAGGTATGAAGATGTCAAACTACTGGTATATACTCATCCAAATGAGTATGTGACTAATTTCACCTTCATCCTGCACCACGATGAACAACTGTGATGGTGTGATATGGAGGGAAATATCATAATATCTCCCAATCCATCTATGCTTGTGATGCTACTTCAAACTATTACAAAGTTAGGAATTCACAATCCTTAAGAGGAATACATTGTGAATGGTTATGAAACTTGCGACTATCGTCTCACTGACACACAACGTAGGAGAGATCAACACTAGGAGAAGCATCATGAGTTTAAGAAGGGGAAATGATTCACCAATCCCTTATTTCTACTAAACCAAGATGATAATAAGGGGGCCCTTTCTCTAAAGGCTCTCAACATGAAAATATTCAACCTTTCATTACTGATGATGGGGGTGCGAACCTAAATCTACATTCTACTATCAATAAACTAGGTACAGGAAAAGATGGCAATCAAGGCAGGAGCTCAGGAAAGCATCAAGATAATAAAAAATCTGATGAACATGGTCATGAAAATTGAAGGAGAGTTGGAAAATACCATGATGGTGACAGTTCTCATCCCTCTTTACCCTCTTATCTACATCTTCTTCTTCCTCTTCTTCTAATTCTAAAAGATGTCGGAGAAGAAACAATCATGATGAGGGTGAGAAACAAAACAATAATATTGATCACCATTCCCATAATAATTGAAAGGGTAATAGAGTACATCATCAATGACAATGAAATAATGATGATGATGAGTCTTTACTAGTAACTAGAAGCATTCTTAACATTGCAAAAGTAGTCAAGATTTCAACTAGGCATGTGAAAGAAAGTTGAATTAAGCGCTTACACATGAATAATATTCCAACATTTGAGGGGGATATAACTCTAATCCATAGGCACATTTATAAGCTTTTCAAAATGTTTGTGCCTTACAAAACATTGAAAATGATTGACATAAACTCAAACTCTTTCCCAGGACACTCATCAAGGAGGTAGAGAGTTGGTGCCAATCCTTGGAGCCAAAATCTATCCATAGATGGAGTACCATGTTGGAACTATTTAATGATAAATACTAGACATACTCTAGGGTGTCTAATTTGAGAAGGCAAATTCAAGGCTAGAAAAAAGGAACACATGAACCCTTGGATGCCACCATGGGTAGATATTATTCTCTCTTACATCAATGTCCTAGCTATGATTATTCTCAAAGGAAACAACTACACCACATCATAGACAAGCTCAAAGTAGAAATCAAAAGAACTCTTAGGGTTTATGCCCAAGGGAGACTATCTGAACTAAGAGCTCATTAGATACAAAGGCTAATAGAGCAATTAGCTAAAGAAGAAGGTGAGTTTCCTAAAAGGAAAAGTGTAGAATAAAATAGTAGGAACCCTTCCATCAGAAAAAGGGAGGTTTGATTTTATAATGAGGAGGAGTCATCACTTGATGAAGTGATGAATAGAAATACCTTGCCTATCCAAAAATCTATTTCTAATGTTTTGGGTAAGGTTGATAAATTATTGCAATCTTTGGATGAAAAACTCCAAACTACTATGAAGATTGCTAAAGAATCCAAGTAGAATAGTGATCATGACCACAAGAGATGGAAAGAAACTAAACGTGCCTACCAAAGAGGTAAGGGTAAAGCTATTGCAATTGAAGAAGTTATGGAGATAGACGCTGATGATGATGTTGGATGTGACATTTTTTAATATGAACATCCTAAGGGATGTTAACTTGTGGTGTCACACTTACAAGAGTCTAGGATGTACGTGTTAAATCTTCAACTAGCACAAAGGCAAGCACCCAGACGATTGCCTTATCCTGAAGGCAATTCAAGGCAATTCCACCAACAACAATAGGCTTACTATCCAAGTGGAATTCCACCACAATCATATGAATAATATAAAAAATTGTACCAATCACAGTCATGGGAAATGCCATGGCCAAGATAGTAATACCCTTATAGATAATGAGATCCATATGGTTACTATGTTCAACAACCCATTTCTCCATGAAGCTCTATAAGCCATGCATCATTCTAGCATCACTATTATCCCCTAAAGTACCATTAAACTACTTCACTATCTACTTGAGGGAAGCACCCATATTCATACCACCCTCTACATCCATCTACACACATCCCTTTGCCCTCAACCTAGTTATCTCTTGCTCCATCCATGTAAGATGACATTCCCCCACAGCCATAACAACAAAATGCTATAAGGGCTATAAATTTACAACCAGCCTTCCATCCAAGTGGTTCAGACACTCGATCTAGGAAATGATCTCGATCCAACAGTCCTTCCAAACCCTCACAACCACAACCTAATGTAGTTAGTCACCCTATATCTCCAACACCCTCATCCTTTGCATCAAACACCTTCGAGCACTCTTTAAACCAAACACTACCTTAGATGCACATTGTGATGCTAACTCATCCTATTTCTTATTGGATCAAGGTTGAAAACCTTCCCATGAAATGATCTGACCTGGGAAGTCCTCTTATTCACTTACAGATCACTGGACATGAGCCATGCAAGGCTCTTCTTGATTCTGGTTCTGGTATCAATCTCATCTTCCATGACATGTACAAGGCTTAGAACCTACCACCTCTCAAGAAGAGCAACATCCATTTGGAATTGACAAACCAATCAATCATGGTTCCTTTGAGATTAGTTGAGGACATCATGACCATAGTTTGTGGGTGGTCCCATCTTGTTAATTTTTTGGTGATCAAGGTTGAAAACTACAAAGAAGACTTTCCTATCATTATGGGATGTGTGAATGGGCGTCAGGGCCCTCTCCTTGAGAATCTCCAAGGAAAATGAATTTGGACGACTTGAGAAAAGGTGAGTTCCATGCATTGCATATAGCAATAACGAGTGTAATTTCATGTAGAATATTTGGTCCATTAAGAGTACATTCATTAAAGCATGCAATTAGTATGCACATGAAATAGATATCCAAAGGTGCCTATACGTAGCAACCATAAAATAGGAAGGCACCCAATGGCTAACAACTGACTATAACAATAGCACACTATGCATGGAACCTACTAAGAACCTAACATGTGCCTATGTTGAAGGCATGGATGAACTTGAGCAAGTTCATCACCAACTCTCTAATGATGAAGATGATGATACTTTTTGGGAAGAGTTAGAAATCCATGATAATTTCAAGTAAGAGCCCATAAAGTTAAAAACTCTACCAACTGGCATGGAGTATGCATTTTTAAACAATGGCAAGCTAATCATAATTAATGCAAATTTTTCTCTTGAACAAAAAGATAAGCTATTAATGGTGGTCAACAAATGGCTAATAGCCTTTTCTTAGTCATATCCTGAACTAACTGGAATCAATTCAAGGATATGCTAGCATCGCATATACATTGGCCCAACCATGAAACCAAAAAGGTAGCTAAATCCCAAGTTGAAGTAGATCATCAAAAAGGAAATAGAGCAACTCCTCAAGGCAAGGTTCATCTATCCCATCATGGATAGTGAGTGGGTTAGTCCAATCGTAATTATGCCAAAAGAAAAGTGGCAGGTGGCGTGTCTACATTGACTCTAGGTTATTGAATATGGCAACCTTTAAAGATCATTTTCCATTATCATTTGTGGACCAAGTGTTGGACACCATATCTGGGCATTATTCTTATAGCTTCTTAGATGGTTATGATGGCTATAACCAAATCTAGATTGCACCCAAATATCAAGTCAAGACAACATTCATGAGTCCCTAGGGGACTTTTGCATATTGTAAGATGCCATTTAGTCTATGCAATGCCCCTGCAACATTTTAATACCTAGTCCTTAGTATTTTTAATAGCAAATTGGTAGTAGGATAGAAGTCTTTGTGGATGACTTTTCTACCTATGAGGCTACATTTGAGCAAGCCTTGGATCGTCTTGAGGAAGTACTAAAAAGATGTGTTGAAACAAACCTTAGGATCAATTGGTAGAAAATCCATTTAATGGTCCAAGAATGCATAGTATTGGGGCACAAAATTACTCAGCCAGAGATTGAGGTAGACCTAAAAACGATAAGGATCATTCAAGAAATCATACGCCAACTAGAGATAGTCAAAGATGTTTGATCATTCCTTGGGCACACTAGCTACTACCAGTGATTTATAGAGAATTTCTCTAAGATCACAAAGCTGTTGGTTAAACTTACCAAGAAAGATGCTCCATTCATCTAGACTAAGGAGTGTGAACATGCATTCCAATAGCTAAAGGAAAAACTCATAGAAACTCCAATTCTATGAGTACCAGATTGGTCTAGACCATTTCACATAATGATTGATGCATGTAATTATGCCCTAGGAGTTGTGATTATGTAGTTGGATGATAAGAAACATTCATGTTACATCCACTTTGTGAGTTAAAGCATTTTTGGATGCACGGTTAAATTACACCACAATTGAGAAAGAACTAATGATAGTGGTGTATGCTCTTGAAAATTTTAGGCACTATGTGCTTGGCTACAAGGTGTTTATGCACACATATCACAGTGTTATTCGCTTCCTAATGAATAAGCCAATAGTGAGCTCCCATATCATATAGTGGCTCATGATCTTGTAGGAATTTGATCTCACAATGGTAGATCGAAAAGGGACTAAGAATATGATCACTAACCATCTCTCTTGGTTAAGATGGGATAATAAAGAGGAGGAGACCTTGCTCTCTGATCAATTTCTAGAAGAACTCCTCTTTACAAGAGAAATAAATGAACAAGTTCCCACAAAAAAAATGATACAATGGCATCCTCACTTACCATCTCACTCAAGAGATGCCACAAGATCTAGAATTTAGGAAGAAACAACAGTTTCTTTATCAAGCAAAGCACTTCATGGAAATCAATGGACACCTTTACAAGTTGTGTGCTAATGGCCTAGTTTGTTAGTGTGTCCTTGATGTGGATCAACTAAATGTTCTCTAGGATGTTCATGAAGGCCCTTTCCAAGGCCACTATGCAAGGAGGCACACAGCCATAAAAATCCTAATGGCAAGATACTATTGGCCTACAATCTTTAGGGATGCCCACCAATTTATCTAATCCTATAAGCACTATCAATGAGATGGTGGGATGACCACTCGAATGGAAGATCCTCAATAGTGGATTCAACCACTAGATCCCTTTAACATATGAAGCATTGACGTCATGGGTCCCATCACACCCATGTCCAATGAAAAGGTGTACATCATCGTAGCAGTCGATTACTACAGCAAATGAATAGAAGCAATAGCTGTCACTGACTATACATCATTCACTGTTGCTAGATTTGCACAACAAAATGTTGTAAATAGGTTTGGGGTACCACATGCACTAATTTCTAATAATGGAATCCATTTTACAAGTGCCACATGCACTAATTTCTAACAATGGAACCCATGTTATAGGGGCCACTTTTTGAAAGTTAATGTAATGCTTGGGGGTTGAACATAAATTAACAACACCCTATCACCCCCAAGCCAATGGTCAAGCTAAGGAAAATAATAGGGAGATCATAAAGATCCTAACAAGGACCATAAGAAAATATAAGAGAGACTGGAGCATAAAACTCAATGATGCCTTTTGGGCCTACCACTCCACGTGGAAACTCCCTATTAACTACTCTTCCTACGAGTTGGTGTACAAAAAACTTCCAATGCTTCCGATTCAATCTGACCTTCATACACTCTCAACAACATGTGATTTGAACCTTGACTTAAGCCTAGCATAGAAAGAAAGATTGATCAACTTGAATGTGCTAGATAAAAATCAATTAGTGGCACTATCTTTGAATGAAGTGCACAAGGCATTCAACAAACAACGACATGACCTTAGAATACGGAAAGTAAAATTTCAACCTAGAAATAAGGTTCTCTATTGGAACCCCACACATGTACCCAAGAAAAAAAGGTTTCAAATGTTTTGGAAGGGACCTTATATAATTTATGAAACCTTTTCTTCTGGGGCCATGACTATATACAAACCTAAGAGCCCAAATAATTAGTAGTTGGTCAATATCCAAAAAGTAAAGCTTTTCCGTGGGCCCAAGCAAGCCAGTGCAACAAATACCTCAACAAATGAACAACCATGCTCAATTTTTTGGATCTCCTCCTTCCAACTTAGTCATGAGGGAGATGGCCATTTGTGCTAATCATCCATATGGCTCCTCAGTTTTTCTATTTTTTGTTTTCCACGTTTTTGATTTTACAAGTTATTTGTTTTACAACTTTTGGTTTTCAAATTTTTCCTATTTTTACATCATTTTTTGTTTTACGCCATTATTAGTACATTTGAATCTTTTGTGAATATTTTAAACTTTCTTATATATTTTACATTGTTTTGTTTGAGTGTGATTTTTAAATTTTTTCTAATAAACATGCTTTGTGCCAACAAGACACAATGGTGTTGTAGCTATTATTAATGGTGATTTGTGCTTTATGTTTTATTTGCTAATATCTCGTTTTTATTTTTGAATTTTTCTATCAATGGCTAAGTCATATTTTATTTTTCATGGAATAAGTAGTGAGTCCATGACATCCATCCATTCACAAACTCTATGGTTTTCCTTGTTTTGGGAGTTTGAGGTCCCTTTCATTAAATCAACTTTTAACAAATTTGTGACCTTTGTAGTTTCCAAATTTGGGTAGGACTCAAAGGTTTTCATAGGGTGAGACTTCAAGGAGACTTAATACTCTTTGTACTCTTCTACTTACTTGGGTGCTAAATTGTTTTCATGGACTTCTTACCGTTCTGTTTCAACCAATAACAAGAAGTTAAATAAAGTCTTTACATGGTGTTATTCCCATCCAAAAAGAAATAAATTTAAAAAAAAAAAAACATGTTGGGAATTCAAAGCACACCCCTTAGATAAATAAATGGGCTACAAACACTAGTTATGGGACTAGAAATACATGTTACCCATGCCTAAAGGTCCTGTCTAACTAAAGCCCTCTCTCACTTTCTACTTCTCTTTTCTTCTCTTTATGGAATGGTGGTTGTTCTATGGGTGCACTCTTGTGTCTCAAGGGGGTAGATTAGTCTTGGAATGGTGATGCAAAGTCACTGAAAGAGGTTGGTTTTGGTCTAGACTAAGGATGAATCTTCTAAGTCATTTTAAACACAAAACTTCACAAGGAACTTTTTATGATCTCAATTTGAAATTCCATTCCATCTTCTCCATCATCCATCTATGCTAACTGTAACCCATCTTACTACTGAAGTTCATGTTCTTGATCCCGTGTCTTGGTCTAATGTACTTGAATTCTTAGGTAGAATCTTCTAATTTTTGGTCCTTAACTTCCATTGATCATTAATCATCTTTGGAGCCCATAGGCTCCTTAGGTTGAGGTTATGAAAGGGCAAACAAGGCATGTACCTACTATAGGGAGGATCCACTTGCATATCTTTTAGTTGGGTTTGTTAAGCACCTTATCCTTAGGCATTCTTACAATCAGAATCTTTCGCACACCCATCTTTAATATTAGACCATGTGCTCCTTTACATATTTTATTCATTAAACACATTCTCCATCAAATTTTTCAATTTTTGAGCTTTCAAAGATCCTCTTCAATGATTTTATCATATTCTTGGCTTTTCTAGGACTTCATACACCCCAAGTTCATTAAAAAATTTCTTGTATTTTTTAAGATATTCAAATTTCAAAATTTTTCCTACAAGCCTCATATATGAGGCCCCATTAACAAAGAAGACTTGTATACAAGGCCTTGTATACAGGGCCTCGTTGGCATGGCAGAAAAATACTATATATAGGCCTGACCCAACTTGAAAATTTTTACATTTTCTCACAAATGCTAAGGGAGTCTTTCAAATTTTCAAAGCCTAGAACCTTCTAGAGCCCATAAATTCCTAAATTTTTATCCAAATCACTCCATTCTTCAACCCTGTAGCTATCGAATGTGAGCTCTTCATCTTGGGGGCCACAAATGTGTCATTTTTTATAGAAACTCTTTCACCATTTTTTCCAACTCCTACAAAGGTTTAACTAAGAAATCAACTATTAAACACCAAATTACAAGAGTTAAACCTTTCCAACAAGCTTCAGTGACATTTACAATAAATAATTAATAAAATAATAAATTTTCCATGGTCCAACCTTAGCCAAGTGTAACTAACTAATGAGAGAAGGTGTTCAAAAAAGTTACACATTATATCTACTAATCCATGGATGTGTTGTGACCACAGATGGAATCCAAAGGAAAGCACATGTAGGAAGCAAGACCATCTCAACCAAGGGAGAAATAGCCTAGAATGAGAAAGGGCCAAGAATAGGCCCAAGAAGAACAACTAGCAACCCACGCCACAAGTCCTCTTAGAGAAGAGGTCGAGGTGGAATCTATCTGATAGATTCTAGAACCAGAAGTAGCAACCAAATATTCCCATTGAAATGATGCACCAGCATCATAAGAAAATCTCAAGCTAACCTTAATAAAAGGGAGGTCCAAAAAATGGTACTCTAAGAGTTAAACTTTGGCCCTCTCCTAGAGCAAGCACCAAAAGAAGTTCAAGACCAACTAAAGGCCTCTCCCATGTGGCCAATCATCACTTCCACCAGAGAGTGGTACATGGGAGAGACATTTCTATTCTGGAACAATAGGTAGCCTAGATCCATAGTAAAAATAAAGGAAATATCAATTTCATACTTGGTGCAAGCTATTGCTATAGTGTTGGGGTTTCTAGAAATAAGGGAAAGTCTTACTACGATTCCAATGTAGGCAAAACCCAACATTAGAAAAGAATGGGTTTGAAAATGCTATGATGTTGACCATAAGGATTTTAGCATGCTCACATTGATAGAGAGGATCCATTACAAGATTGCAACCTTTCACCTCAATCCCACAATGAGGCCAAGCAAAATCATCAACTTCTTTGCCCAAGCATGCATTAATCTAAGTGGAAGATTCCCTATCAACCTTCCATAGCTAATTTATCTTGAGATGGAGAAGTAGTTTAAAGAAAATGAATGTGGAAGGAAGGCACTTCCCTTTCCATGCCTTATCAAAAAACTTTGTTGGAGGGAAGGAATAGTTCGTTACACCAATGATGTTGTCAGGCATGTTCTAGTCACCAATTGGATGGAAATGATGAAAGACAAGATGCCTGTAATGACTATCCAAGAAGAGGAGCAGCAACCATCACCTCCACCTACCACTCAAACAACTATGTCAGACATTGCTATAACCATCCAACGGTTGTGCAAATACCAAGAATGGTTGTTGAGTAAACAAGAGCAACAAGTAGGCATGAGTGGTAAGGACCCATCCGTATATAGACCAACAATAAGTTAGCTAAATGAGGTGGCCCAAATAATCATCTTGATGGTCGCAAGTGAATCTATTTTCTCAACCCAAAGAACACAGCTACCTGCAAGGTCGAATCCTAGTGCTAGAGAAGACATAATATCTCTTGCAAAATAGCAGCCACTCCAAAAAATCTTTGATGACACTATGACCTTCTCAGTGCATTTAGAAAAAGGTTAGGTGGCAATTGTATTGGTGATGCAGCACCAAGGACAAGAGATACTAGTAAAGGTGGTTACTGACCATATTGCTGAAATGCTCAATGCACCTACGACATCTACACTAGACATCACTACACTCAAAGATGTGCAGATGTCTGCAAGGATCACAGGTGGCAAAATAAATGCACCACAACATAAAGAACTACTAGGCTAATTGGTGGGAATCGAGCAATTGCTTTTGGATGTCTTTGACCTTCTAGACAATATTACTACAACCTAGTTAGAGCTACTAGAGGCAAAGGACAAGAATATCATCTTGGAGGGGCAACTTGAAACAACTAAGGAGCTGAACAAACACTTGGCTATTGAAGCTACTAAATTAAAAGCCTAGATTTCTGACCTCACATTCATCAACCCAGCATTAACAAGGGATGAAGCTATGAAATAGCTTCATGCTAAACTAAAAAAGGTTGAGGGTGTAATGGAGACAATGGTGTTCTACCAATCCTTAGTAGAGGCCACACAACACAAGATTCAAAAGGCCTTCGATAAAACCTACCAAGAGAATGTATAGTTGACCGCAGAAAACCATTGCCTATAAAATATTGATGAGTACAAGCAACAATTAATTGATTCCATCCATCAATAGTAGGAGCAAGTGGCTAGAGAAAACACAAAACTAAGGAGATTGGTAGTAGAAAATGGAAACCTCTCTATGGAGGAGATTCATGCCCTTTGCCAGAAAACTGTAATCAAGGGAGCTTCTTTAAAATCGAAACCTCTCAAATTTGAGAGAGTTAAAGATCATTATAGAGAGCACGTTATTTTACATAAAGAAATAAATGAAAAACACATCTAGTTAGAAAAGGTGAAAGTGAATGAAGCCTTTTAGCAACTCCAACAAGGCAAAGAAGTTTGGCAACCCATCATTAATGGCATAGACACCTACAACAAAGCAAAAATTAGCATGAAGGAATTGCAAATTGAGGAGATGATGGAATATATGAAGCTCACCAATCTCCATTATGTGAATTTGGCCATGTTGATTGCCAGAAAACTATAGTCAAAACTTGAGAAATAGGTGGCCAACTCGTACTTATTATACAAAATTGAGTTCAAGCATCACAAAGATTTCAAGTAGAAGCTTACTATGGCAAATATTAAACTCAAAGTTTTCAAGGCATAATTCATTGATTAATGATCAACTATCAAGAACTTGGCCAAGAGCATGAATAACTACCAAGAGTTGTAGAACATAGTTAGGGCATTCGATATTAAACATAAAAAATTCACTGCTTAGTTTATCAACATGAAGGAGATGTTCCTCATAATGCCTTGTCCATGGGATGTCCCCATTCTAGCCCACATTAGTGATGTTGTGTCGACTGTGAATGATCCCTAGAGTAAGGAGGAAAAGATGAAGGCATTACTAGATGCCTTTTTCCTTCAATCAGAGGTTGTAGCCACAATAGGATAGCCATAGCTGCCTCAGCTACTACACATGCCTAAACCCAACGAAGGTCCTTCAGAACCTCAAGAGCCTCCACCACCTAGGATTGTCTAACCTTCTCCACCATCTTCAAGCCATCAGAGGATGTGCTATCTAATTTTTTTGTAGTCATGTCATGGTGTTCAATTTTATGTCATGAACACCACAGTTTTTGTATTTCATTGATTTGTACACTTAGGCACTTAGTTTTGTCAAGTGAGTTTGTTTTTTTAAGAGTTAGTCAATAATTCCATACCCTCCCAATTTTGTAAAGAAACTCAAGGATGAGTTTTTACTCAGTCATGGGGGTATGATGAGCGTCAAAGTGTTCAATCAATGGGACCCCATTGGTGTGGCCTTGTTGACGAACCCCCATCAATTTAGTCCTATAGAAAAAACTATAAATACAAGCTCCTATCCATGTTTATGCAACATTAAAGTCATAGTAGTAGTAGAGCTCTTATAGTTTGTCCATTTGAAAATTAGAATATTTCTCTGAGCTCTCGCAATAGGAGTCAGAAAGTGTACAGATCTTTATTCAAGCATTGTTGTACCTAAACCACATGAGTGTGTACAACAATAAAGATGAGCCTTTTGATCAAACCTTACAACACTTAGAATAGATTAATGATTTTCTTATGTATTTATGGTTTTCATTAATTATGTTGTTAATTAAGCTAAATTAAACTTCAAGACACATAAGTACGACCACTTCAAGCATAAACACATATTCGCTTGGTAATCTTAGTAACATTATTAGTTGATGCACCCAATAGTATAGTGCTTGGTAACCCAATAGTGGATACATGGGTTTAGAATGTGTACAGAAAGTGGGATAGGATGCTTATGTTAGGACTAGTTAGAGATTAGTTAGTTAACGAAACTAAATTAGTTATTAAACCACTTCATCTCTTTGCTTTAAGTACCAAGAAACATAAAACATAAAATGACAAAAATCATGTGCCTCGATTACACTTAAACCATACCTTGAGCTTCACAAGTGTAGTTGGGAAGACAACAAACGTCCTCAATGCAAAGTTTACTTTTTATAGAACTAGTGCACCAGAAACTATAGAATCCACCAAATTCAACCGAATCACGCGTAAATGCTTAGTGATTTGTATGGTTGGGCATAGGGATACCTCACTACTCATCACTTGTTAACCATTTGTTGACCACTTTCAATAGTTTTACTTTTTGCTCAGAAGCAAGTTTGGCATTAAGTATGACTAACTTGTCATTTTAAAAAAATGCATATTCCAAGCTAGCAAGTAGAGTTTTTAACTCTAGGGGCTCCTATTTGAAACTATCAGGGATCTCCAACTCTACCCAATTAATATCATTTTTTTTCATTATTAGAGAGTTGGTGATGAACTTGCTCTAGTTCATCCATGCCTATGACATAAGC
The DNA here is from genome assembly GCA_015680685.1 of Gnetum montanum. Lineage (NCBI taxonomy): Eukaryota > Viridiplantae > Streptophyta > Gnetopsida > Gnetales > Gnetaceae > Gnetum > Gnetum montanum. The sequence continues at coordinate 296,161 of MNCI01020108.1, read as the reverse complement.
ACATATTAGTCTCCCAGTAGGTTCTATGTGCATTATGTTGCTTTCAGAATCAACAATTAGCCACTAGGTGCCCTCTTGTTTTGTGATTGTTGAGTATAGACACCTTTGAATATCTACTTCACGTACACACTGCCTGCATGTGGAAATAAATGCTTATTTCATGGACCAAATTTTCTACATGCAATTGCACCTTGTATCATTGTACATAATGCATGGAACTCACTTCTTTTCAATCTTTCCAAATGCATTTTTCCTTAGATATCTCCAGGGAAGGATTCCTGTAAGGGTACTATTACCTTGGTGGTACTTTCCCCCATGATTGTGGTTGGTGCCACTATTGATACTACTCATATGGTTGTGATGGAGTTCCACTTAGATAATATTGTTGTTGCTAATGGAACTACATAGGATTACTTTGAGGATAAGGTAATCTTTCAGGTGTTTATCTTTTTTCTAGTTGTGGATTCAAAACATACACCCCAAACTCTTGTAAGAGTGAAATTATGGAGCAACATCCTTTAGGATGTTCATATTGGTAAATGGCATACTCACCATCATCATATTATTCAATTTTCACAACTTCCTCTACTGTAGCAATCTTGCACGTATCCCTTTGATTGACATGTTTAGCTTCCTTTTGCCTCCTGCGATCACGATCACTACTTTATTCTTTGGAATCTTCAACAATTTTCAAGATAGCTTGAAATATACTATCCATAGAATCCCACAACTAATCTATCTTAGCTAAAATTTTAAAGGTAAAATTTTGAATCAGCAAGGTTTTCCAGTTCACCACCTCATCAAGTGATGATTCCTCCTCACTATTACAAAATCAGACCTCCCTCTTGTGAATGGAAGGATCTTAGTTGTATTATTTTGCATTTTCACATTTCCTCAACTCTTCTTCTTCTTTTGCTACCTATTTGATCAACCTTTGGATCTAATGGACTCTTAACTCAAATAGTGATCCTTGGGTATAGATCCCAAGAGTTCTTCTCATTTCAGAGTAAAGTCCATCTATGATGTAGTAAAGTTGTTTTTGCTAAGAGTAACCATGGCCAAGGCATTAGTGTAATAAGGAATAATATCTACCCATGGTAGCATCTAATGACTAATGTGTTCCTTGCTTCGAACCCTAGATTTTCCTTCTCAAATTGGACACTCGGGAGTACGTTTGATACTTATCGTTGAATAGTTCGAGCATCCAACTCTATCTACATATTGATTCCAGCTCCAAGGATTGGTACCAACTTTTTGCTTCTTTGATGAGTTTCCTGGGAAACAACTTAAGCTTTTGCTAATCATTTTCTATATTTTGCAAGGCACAAGCATTGTGAAAAGCCTGAAGATGGTTTTGTGGATTAGAGTTATATCCCCCTCAAACTTGGGGATGTTGTTCATATTCAATTACTTGATCCTACTATCTTTTACATGCCTTATTGGAATTCTCACTACCTTTGTGATGTTTAGCATACTTTGAGTAGCAAGTAAAGGCTCATCATAACCATGACCCTGGTGCCTACAATGCCCTTTGCTACCCCTTCATTCATAGTGACAAGCCTCTCTTGAATGCCCACGACCTGAATCTTGACTTGCCCAATGATCCCTATGATCATCTCAGTCCCATTGATCACTTCCATCATGATTGTGTCCCCTACAGTTATGTTCAGAACCAAAAGAGAAAGAAGATGATGATGAAGGTGAAGAGGAAGGAGGGCTAGCACCATCATGGTACCTACCACTCCCTCTTCCAGTGGTCATGGCCATGATCATGATCATGCTACTTGCCTGCATCCCTAGCATGACTCTCCTCCTTGGATCACCCTTTGTCATGGGATTTGTCCTTGCTAGAACTAGGATTATGTATCATGGACTACAAGTTCTAGTTTTAACCTCCTTCACCGAAGTTAAAGAGAGGAGTCTCTCTGTATGAAAAATCCCCATAGAAGGGTTCTCCACCATCTTTTTGGTACCCCAGGAATGGGGAATCATTGGACCACTTCCCCTTTGCAGGCTCATAGCCCTACTCTAGTTGTTGATCCCTTAAGCATTATACATTGGTGGGATGATAATCCCTAGTGTTGCTATCTTATACAACATATTTAGCATGAAGTCCTTGAATGCCCAACTGCATAAGAGTTTGGTGGAGCATCGAATGAATGGATCCATTAGATGGCAACATAATGTTGCCCTTCATGTATCGCCACCACACTTGTTCATCTTGGTGTTGGATGAAGGTAAAATTGGGTACATACTCATCAGGATGAGCATATATCACTATGTATTACTGGGGCACCTACTCATTTACTCTATCAGACTTGGATGGAGAATCACTTCTATGAGAAGAAGACATCATGTATTAGAAGAAAAGAAATGTAGTGTGCTTTCTTATAATTGTTGTAGTTATTTTAATGTATGATATCACTTTATGGTTCATTCCAATGATGTTAAATAATTTTTTACTAAGTCCTAGATAGTTCACATAACAAACTAAAGGTCCCTGGTAATGGCGCCAATGATGAGTGATGAGTATACCCTACCTCCAATCATACAAATAACAAGTATTCATTATGCAATCCGATCAAATTCCGCAAACCTTAAGTTCCTAAGTACACTGGTTCTAGGAGGTGAAATCTAATCATGATGATCATTGTCTTTTCAACTACACTTGTGAAGCTTAGTTGTATGGTTAAGTGTAATTGGGGCACATGATTTTTATTATTTTATATTTTATTTTCCTACAATTGATAATAAGTTTAAACTTAATATATTAACCAATTTAACTAATCTAATTACTAATTAATAACTAACTATCCTAACATAAGCATTCAATCCCACTTTATGTACACATCCTAAACACATACAACACTGCTAGGTTACCACACATTAAGCATTATTGGGATTACCAAGTACTATATGTTATGCTTGAAGTGTTCATACTTATGTGTTTAATCTATTTAGCTTAATTAATTAATTAATTAAAGTCTTACTTATCTTAATTAATTAGGTAATTAATGAAAATGGTAAATCTAGAAAGAAATCAAATAAATCATTAATCTATTCCAAGTGTTAGAAGGTTTGATCAAAAGGCTCATCTTTATTGTTGTTCACACTAGTGTGCTCAAGTAGATCAATGCCCAAATAAAGATCCATAGACTTTCTGACTCTTGCTGTAGGCACTCAAAAAAAAATATTCTAACTCTCAAATGACAAAACTAGAAGAGCTCTACTACAACTATGACTAAACATTCCCTAAACACAACAAATGAGTGCATATTTATAGACTTTATTATAGAGTTACATTAACAAGGCCTCATAAATGCAACAAATGCTACGTCAATGCGACCCCATCAATGGGGAAACACCATGTAGATAAGGTTGCGTTAATGGGAACTTGTGGATGATGTTGTATCAACGGGGGCCTGTCGACGTGACACTTTGACACTTCATCATTAGTGAATGGTGTCTTTATTCAAATAGATTGTACTTGGACGGAAGTTGTGCATGGTAATAAAGATCGAGTTGTTTTGCATCATTGCAGCATCACTTACCTTATTTTCTGTTTACTTAGAATAATTTTCCATGTTTTCTTAGTTAGCACTTTACCTTTTCAAGTACTTACTTTCCATGTGCACTTAGTACATCAGCATGGGTACAACTAGTTCCACACATTAAGTGTGGTTGTTTGGTAATCCTAATAGTGACGTTGTTTAATTTGCTTAGTGATAACTCTACTTGGTAACCTAATGGCAACTACATAAGTCCAAGATGTAACCAGAGGACTAGAAACATATACCTACTGCTTAGGATAGAATAGGTTTACTTACTTACTATTACTTAGAAATTATTTTCATTTCATCATGTTCGCTAGAAGTAATAATGGCCAAATAACATTTGCTATCATATACCTCTCGATGAGCTCAACCATACACATAGACTTCACTAGCTTCACGTGGAAAGACGATGATCTCAGACCTAAAACCAATTGCAAGCATATTAACATTGTCTCATCCACATATTACAATCAAGTCATGCATGGACACTTGTGACTTGTATGGTTGGGTGTTGGATTACTCCATCGCTCATCATAGATACACTTACACTTGTTTATCTTTGGTGTAGCCCTTGATTTTCCTTTTAGTTATTTAATGTTAGTTTATCAAGGTTTGAGGTTGTGACCTAGAATTTGGTAAAATGTTTTGAATATGGTTTTGAATGCTTTTTCATACAATTAGGAGTCCTATGCCTTGTTAATGTTATGCTATATTTTTTTTTTTTTGCTAAAATTTAAATTTTGGTTATTAACATATGTCTACATAGGCATTAGGATCATACAATTGGTCATTACTTAGTGGACATGATAGGTATCTATATGCAAAGGGCTACTAGATATTCCTTTATAAAATGATTTATTTTATTTTCCTTTTACACCTATTTTATGAATGCTTCTTGTAGTTTTTTCATATCATTTTCAATCATTTTCTCCCATATCTTTTGTGATCTTTCTTTTGGAATGGTGATGAGCAATATTTTTTTTCTAGAATCATTATCTAATCTTCTTTCAACATGTCCAAACCTTCTAAGATGCATTCATTTAACATATCTAAAATAGAAGTTGCTCCAAATCTTTCTCTAATGTCTATATTATGTAGTTTATCTCTTCTTGTAACATTCAAAATCCATCTAAGCAATCTCATTTTAGTCACATAAATTTGTTATTCATGCCTCTTTTGTATTGCCTAATATTTAGCACCTTAGCAATTTTATTATGTTGTGAATTTAATTTTCGAAGTAATACCTTTTTAGCCTGAGCCTAGATAGGAGGTGTTATGCTAGGTTTAACTATGATGGCAATGTCGAATCACCTAAAAGAGATAGATGTTAAAATGAAAAACAACCTTAAGAATCCTCAAAGCATGATACAAATACACTTAGTCTATTCCAATTCTCTTTTCAATAAAGTTCCTTTTCTATTTTTCTTTTATATTTTCCCTATATTATTTTTATGTATAATATTGAATATAATGTATACTTAATGTTTTCCATAGCATCCAAGAATGAAATATCAAGGCTCTCAACCTAACCTTCTTTCTTTGGTCTCTAACAACAAAAAATGAACCTTTTGACTTCTGGAATGACCTAACAACATCAAACAAGACATAAAATAATGCTACCACACCTAGAACTCAACTTAACATAGAGACTATGGAGTAGGATAGGAGACCACACATTTACACTATTTTTAACATAGATAAACTATAGCAATGACACTTTAGATAGTTTAGTCATGTCCAAAGAAGATTAGATAATGAACCTATCAAAAATTGTTGCCACATCATAATTTTAGAGAAGCTATTGAAAGGAACATCAAAAAAGATAGGGAAGCTACTAAAAGGAAGATCAAAAAAGTGATGAGAGCATATGATTATAGTTAATATAAAGAAATTTTAGATAGATAAGTATCAAGCTCTTTATAAGGGTGAATAGTGAAAGTGACTTCATGTAGTGGACCCCATGTTGTTGTGATAAGGTTAAGATGATAATGATGATTAGGCATGTATTTAAATAATTATAAAGTTAATTCAATGAGGTATTGCTCACTTAGTTAAAAGTGTGTGGCTTGCAAAGTGGAATAAAGAAAAATCTATAAACAAATAAATCAAGGCTCTAATAAGTTATTAATGCTTCTCTAGCTTGAGTTTAAATATGAATAAATAAATAAATAATTTTAGTGTTTTAAATAAAAGTAATGTTAATATATACGTGCATATGTTTATAATAAATGTGGTCTATTTTTCTGTTTACCAAATGAATAACTTGCAAGTTTACCAAGAATGGCATCTTTCCAAGTAAGGAATAAACCCTCGAGAGCAGAAATCTCGGTTCAATGTTTACCAAAAATTATACATGTGGAAAAGCAAGTGATCGAGGGAAAAGAAGCAGCCTTGACATCAATTATTCTCAGAAAGTTTCCGTTAAAGGCCCACCAAGGTTATCAGAAAGGTCCACACGGTTTTGAACAAGAAATTAGATGAAATGATCCATGTGATCAGGAAACGCGTCCCACGCTCCCACAACAAAGAAACAGAAACTTAAGTCAGGTTTTAAATAGAAACCATTTAAACGCCTTGAGACAGTACGAGCCTGATTAAGTGCAAGCCTAACAGATTAAAAAGCATGATTTTGACTTTTTTTTTGAAGAGAGAGAGTGTGTGTGTTTTGAGCTTGTTTATCAAAATTTATTTCCATTAAAATAGCGATATTCTTGCACCAAACATTGACCATGTCAAGTAAGCCAAGCTGAAATAGTCATACTCGTTTCATTCCACACGCAACACCCCGTTATAATTAAATACAGTCGGTTCTTCCCATTTCAACGATAAAAACAAACCCGGGAAGGGACCGCTTGCCAAAAACAGTCCAACTTTCCCAGTCGACTGTAAAAACACAGGACCTGTTGAGGTAAAAACCATCGTATCTCTCTTTTGTAGGAGGATGGCTTTGTCGGGTTGTTGGAGCACGAGAAACGTACGTGGACCAAACTAATAGCTTTCGGCCGACGCTTCAAACGTGGGCCACATTCCCGGTTAAGATATTCCCCTGCTTGAATCATTGCCTCAGAAACATAAAAAAACTGAGATCTGAGATCATCCTTTGTAATAACCAGGGATATTAGTCCATATCATTGTTTTGAAAGAGCTTGTGATTTCATATATCAAGAGAGAGGAGGTGGAAAATGTCAGGTCGTTGAACATTCTTGCGTTTTGCAGCACAATCAGCCAAGAATAGCAGAGCAGAGCAGAGAATAATGGAGAGTGGAAGAAAAACAAAAGCAAGTCACTTTGTATTGATCCATGGGGCATCTGGTGGAGCATGGAGTTGGTACAAAGTCACTGATCTTCTTCTGAAGGCAGGTCATACTGTGACTGCACTTGACATGTGTGCATCTGGACTAAACCCAAAAAAGTACCAGGACATCAAAACATTTGAGGAGTACTCAGAGCCTCTGCTGCAATTCATGGCCAATCTGCCACAGAATAAAAATGAAAATGAAAAGGTCATCTTGGTAGGTCACAGCATGGGTGGATTCAATATCAGTGTGGCCATGGAGAACTTTCCCAACAAAATATCAGTTGCAGTATTTGTCACTGCTTGTATGCCTCCTGGTGGCACTACATTTCCACAATTCTTAGAAGAGGTTTATTGTTTTTCTTGTTCATTTTTTTTTAATTACCTTCTTTAGTTGCAGGATTTTGTTCCACGAAATTGAGGTCTGACACATCATTTTTTGCAGGTTGATAGATTGTTCGGCGGTGATTGGAAAGATAGTGTTTTTGAATTCGAGGAGGAGGATGAGGCTGAAACAGGGAAAAAATACTTCGAACGAGTCAAGGCTTATGAGCTAAGCCCAGCTTTCGCAATGGAGCGTACCTGTCCGAAATGTGACTCTCAGGTATCCGGTTTCTTGGTTTAATCGATGTCCGATACCAGGGTTTTAGTCTTTTAGTGTGAAGGATGTTGAAACAATTCTGTACATTTCTTTGTCTGAAACATAGAATTTTCTTTTTAGGTAATGATTGTCTGACAACCCTTTTCCCTGCCGTTCCCAATCATGCATTCATGAATCCAGGATCTCTTCAGAAATAATCTTCGAATTGAATGTGTTACCTTGAACTCCCAAATCCCAACCGTGTCAAGTAACGAATGATTCATAATCTGTTGGTTTGACTGGATGGGTTGTTGCAGAATTGAAGTTAACCTTACTGGTGCCAGCCTTTCAAATTAGAATTTGAGAGTTTATTCATGCTTTATGTGTGTGTCAGTCAAATCCATACTAGAATATATGTGCAAATTAGAAGAATCAGACCTACTTTTGATCACCTGTGGCAAAATACAGTTGCTTTTACCTGACCTGGTAACCTGTGATATGGAAAACCCAGTAGATCAACATAAAATTAGATTTCAAGAACTTTACCCAGTACAGGAAATAACTTAGGCTGAGATCTTGCTTCCATACTGAACTGCAAAACATCTTATAGGCTATAATTTTTAATGGATCATTCTCTTGCAGCAGAAAAATCACAGGGATATAATGAGAGTCATAACATTCTTTCTTATTATTGGCAGGATTTAGTGTTAGCCGGCAGCTTATTCAGGAGAAGCCCATATATAAAGGAAAAGATAACTTTGACAGAGGAGAAATATGGAAGTGTGAAAAGAGTCTATGTGGTGTGTAAGCAGGATGAACTCATCTTACCGGAACTTCAGATGAAGCTTATTGAGAAAAACCCACCACATAAGGTCTACGAAATTGAAGATTCAGATCATTGTGTGGCTTTGTCTAATCCAAACGCTCTTGCAGAGATCCTGGACGAAATATCCGCTACATTTTGATTCCTACCACATACATAGTACAAAAAAACTAACCACAGATACTATCGTATCCTGTGGCAATAATGCATCAGCAAGGACGATAGAGGCTTACCATATTTGGCTGAACTCCATGTTACATTTACCAAGTAGGCAATTAGTTAGCACTAGATGTATGCAGTAAATAAAATGTTTTTGTTTACAGTAAACCGTCCTGTGCAAACAAAGAACGTTGCGTTTTCCAGTCATTGGAGGAGTTTGCATAGATAGTTTTCATGATATGCCACGTATTGTCTTTACTCATTGTCTTAATTTAAGTTTGGCTCTCCCGCGGGTAAGAAAAAAACACACTACAATTTTTACTTTTGGAAAATTGAACGTGCTAAAGACAACCTGCCCCATCAAAGCAATTATGAGTTTAGCCTCCACCATATTCTTCTGTGGTGTAACTGAGTTTAAAGCTTTTACACGGGTAAATTAAAAACGTTGGATGCATTAATGCACACACACAGTGTACCAAAGCAACCAAGTTGCGTATTTCATTTCAGATGCTTGTTTTTCATCTGCCAAGGAAATTGCAACGTATGTAATCTTCAGCGATCTTTATTTTAAATATGGGTGTCCGACCCTGAAAAATATGTTTTATTAATAAAAAAGAAGTGTCAAATTATAGACTATATATCTAAAAAACCTACCACCGTATGTGGCTGCATCAAAGCTACCGACCACCACGGATTCAAGTAATGATCAACTTGTTCATGTATTAAAAACACGGCATCAGCTGAGCTGTGTCCCATCTTCACAGCTCAGAAAACGGAACTTTATCAAAGGTGATGCAACACGTGGCCAGTCAATGAAATCTGATTTTGCTTTGGATTTGGTGTACTGGTACAATCAGGAATAATGAGCGCCTAATCCTCTCCGACGCTTTGCCTGCTGCCGCTCAACCCTGAAAGACGCCTACTAGTCCCCTGCATAAAGGGGCTGTGGGACTCCAAAAATTGAGTATATTAAAAGTTAAAAAAGGTTAAAAGAAATCAGAGTACAAAGGAGAGGCCACAGAGAGAGGAGAAATATCAAAATAAGAAGAAAGAAAGGTCAAACGAAATTGGGGGTGCCTTAACATGTATATATCCTGAAAACCAAACCTGAAAGCCTCTACACAAAGACACATCAAAGTAAGGATTCATCTAAGAAAATTAATATCTACCATAAATTTTTTTTTAAAGAAAAAAAGACCTATAACCCATACCATAGAGAAATGGCTCTAACATTGTTTAATTGATAGTTTACACAATCCAACGTTACTCTTCATTGATTTTTAAAAAAGCCAAAAAAAAGGGGTTAAACAATAGTGTCAAAATTTAAAGGAAAAATTGAGGTACCCCATAAACTTTGGTACAAATGATAGAAGGTTTACATTATAATGATTATATTATATTTACATGTTCTTAGTCAAAGAGTTAGCAAATCTAAAGTTTCAATAATAAGGTCTTTAGCCTAGTAGTAAGAATTTCATGTGTAATATTTAGTTATGAATAACTTTTATAAAAGAAATTTATGAAATTAGTGTGATCCAACAATAGCCAACAACATTTTGTTGGGATAAGGCTAGGATGTTGACAATGATGGTATGATCTAATAAATCTGAAGGGTCTTATTAAACGTAATTAAGTACATTGATTTTTATTTTTTAAGTAAAAAATTCTCACAAGTTTAGAAGAAATCATATATCTCAATTATAGCTCAAAGTTGCAACTGGTTTGTCAACAAGTCAACAAACCAACACATTTACTAGACTACCATCTCATTGGTAATAATAATTGATATGATGTTTCAATAATGTAGTGTTAGCCTAGTGGTAAGACTCTTGATTTGGAGGCTCTAAGCTATGGGCAAAGGTTTTTTTAAAAGAAAAAATCAAAGTACAATTATCAAGATATTCCAAGTATTAACCAAGTGGTAAGAGTCTTGACATGAAGAATCCAAGTCATAGGTTTGATTCTAATGGATGATGTAAAGTTATATATGGATTAAAAATATTACCTAAAAGGAATTTTGAAAAAACTCTATTTGATTGAAATACTATATATTTTTTAAAAGATTTGTTATAAAAAGGAAAATTCTAATTTTTTTGAACAAACGACAAACCCTAAATCTATAGTAAATGGTCATAACAACAATTTATAATAACAATTTTGGGGTAAGAGGATGTCAAAACCTAAAAGAATGATTATAAGTACACCCCAAGACATAGCCAACATGATACTATTCTCTATGGCTATGTTGTATAGGGTCTTTCTCTATCAAATTAATATCAGAAACAAATAAAAGAAATTCATAAGCATTTTTTGCTTGATGAATTTAAAGTAAAGAGATAAATATTATACAATATTATGCTTCTCAAAGCAGAGATGATGCCATTAGAGGTTGAAACTATTTATTATTTTATAGTCTACACTCATAATCTTTTTACATCTTCATTAGATAAATATTCCAAAAAAGTGATAATGGAAACCCATGATAAAGGATGGTAGGGTTTTTTATAACTTAATAAATAGAATATTCAAGAGTACATTATCTTTTTTGATCCTAAGCAAGTTCATAATTTGGTAAAACAAGCACTATTTCAAAATGTTTAGGACAATGTAAAAGGCCAAAAAAAAAAAAATCTATTTGAATAAGATCAAGAGAGGCCTTAATTTGAAGGTAAACTATTGTTATTCCTCATCATTTACAATGAAAAATTTGCAAGGCACAAATGGGATCTCTTCATCTAAGAGTTGAAACAAGTAGATGGCTCAAAATTCTTTATGAAGAACAAAAATCTTAACAATGTAATACAAATAGCATTGGAGATGAATACCACCTTTCTTTTTCTTTTCTTTTTTTTTGGCAATGTTTTGCATTGGACCAAACTAGATAGATGAGATATTATGATTGCATATTTTGTTGATATTTTCTAAATGTTACCAAGAACATTTGTGAATTTTCTTAAGGATGTTTTTGAAACTCATAGCATGTACATTTCTATTATCCAATAGATCTAGAGGGTCTACAAATATAATAAAATTTTAGTTTCAATTTCAATTTTAATTTCAAAAAATTATAAAGGAATATAGTGATACTTCAAGTATGACTCAAATTAGCAACATCTTATCTAAGAAGACAATGAGCTAGCCACTCAAGCCATCTATCACTAGCTCATAATAGAAATTTTGGATACATGTTCCAAAGAACAATGAATATCGTTCATAATGCTAGAGAAACCATGCTCCTATGAATTATGCTCCTAGTAGAATTGAACTTGTGACTTGCAATTACTAAGCAAAGATTCTTACCACTAAGCTAAATACCTCATCACTAATTTGCTATTAACATGCTAAGCTTCACCACATGATTAAAAGGATGGTTTTGAAACCTGAAAGTATACTTCAAGAGATATAGCCAACATGATACTTGATGAGACGTGATTTGCATGAGTTGCGATATCGCATCCCATGCGATATCGCGTACGTGATATCGCGTCGTCCCCTACGATTTCGTGTATGCAATATCGCGGTCTGTCGCCAAATCTATAAATAAGAGGCGGCACTCCCCTTATTTCCCATCCTAGGCTAGAAGTAGGGAAACTTTGGCAGATTGATCACTCCAGAGATAGAATATTTTCCATGTGCCCGTAGTAGGAGTCCCCAAGTGAACGGATCTTTATTCGAGCAGCTTTGTACCTGAATGCAAGTTGTGTACGGCAATAAAGACGAGCTTTGTGGATAAACCTTGTAGTGCGTGGAATAGGATTTATTACTTGTTATTTATTACATGTTATTCCCTACCTGTTATTTATTACTTGCATTAGCGCAGCATGAGTACGACTTGATTACGAGCATTTACAGATGTGTATGACTAATTAAGAAATCGGCTACTCATCGCGATTAGATTCTCTCACCCTCAGCTCCTAGAATGCAGAATGAGTACGACTTGATTACGAGCATCTAAGGATGTGTATGGCTAGTCAAGGAATCGACTGCTCATTATGTTTAGGCTAGTTAAGTGCCTCAATATGACCACTTCGGGCACATGCATTACGCATGGTAATCCCAGTAATGATTAGCATTTGGTAGCTACGGTTGCATAGTTCAGGGTGTGTACGGAAAGTGGGAATGGATGCTAACGCTAGTTAATTTAGACTTAGTCCTTAGTTAGAGTTAGTTAGCTTTCTCAACCCTTCANGCCACTCATCATTGGCGCCGTTGCCGGGGACTAAGTGTTTATGCACCATATATAACATAAGGATATCATTCACATCGTTGTGAGCCTTAACGAACCTTCGGGTTAATCAAAAGAAAAAATTTATATAACGGTAAATTAGCACACCGATAACAATGCCTTCTTCTCATAAGAGCAACTCACCACCTAAGGACCATACATGAGACAGTCGGCAACATAAAACACATAGCCGAAATCAGCTAAGTCCTAAACAATACAAGATAGTTTATACTCATCCCGATGAGTATATTCTAGACTTCACTTTTATCCTCCATCAAGACGAACAGCTGTGATGGAGAGATTTGCAAGGTAACATTGTGTGACCCCCAGATCGATTAGTCTCTCGCATGCTTTTCCGTGCCTTGGCACAGATAGGCATAACTGAATTATATGTTGAATACATTGCGAAAGATTTTGACATGAGGGATTATTATCCCACAGATGCCCAATGTATGAGGGACTTAAGGCAGGAGAGTCAACATACTTTTTTGAAGGACAAAGCCCTGCACGTCCTTAGCGAAATAGGAGATGAGGAACCCCTTATCACGGGTTCTTTAGCAAATGATGTTCCCCCTCCTAACGATGATGAGGAGGTTGGGTATCAGAATCTACGATCAATGATACATAACCATGGTTCTGATGCCCGTGAACACCAACTGTTCATAGAGGGAACAACCACTCATGCTAAGGATGAGCACTTAGATCGTCACCATGATCGGGGCCGTACTAGCCGAAGAGAAGGCAAGAAACATCGTCATGGCAATGATTCCCATTCTTCTTCCCCTTCTTCATATCACTCATCCTCTCCTTCCACATCTGGGCACGGCCATCATGAACATAAAGGCAAGGATAAAGGTAAGAAGGATAAAAGACCTTGATAGGAAATTTGAGAGAGAGGAAAAGGGCAAGGACGTAGGGAGAGTAGGGAACAACACAGAAATCATAAGCATCATGAAAGAGATGATCATGACAAGCCCCTACTCACAACTTGAAGTATGCTTGACATAATGGAGGTAGTTAGGATTCCCACAAGGCATTTAAAAGATAGTTGGATCAAATGATTAGACATGAACAATATCCCATGATTTGAAGGGGGATACAATGCTAATCTGCAAAATCATTTACAAGCATTCCACGATGCCTATGCCTTGCAGAATATAGAAAATAAGTGGCAAAAACTTAAGCTGTTCCCAAGGATACTCACCAAAGAAGCAGAGAGTTGGTACCGGTCCTTAGAACTAGAAACCATCAGGAGGTGGAGTATGATGTTAGAACTGTTCAA
>MNCI01020108.1:265316-277694 GCA_015680685.1 Gnetum montanum | reverse complement strand
ATACACCGTGACAAACACAAGTAAGTCTGGGAAGACAACGAATGATTAACCCCAAGTGTTCCATGGGGCTTGTAGGCATTTAATCTGCGAAGTTCGACCGAATCGCGCGTGCTACGCTCGTTTCGTATGGTTGAGTGTAGGGGTACCTCACCACTCATCAATACTTTACAAAGAAAAACAATGAGGTATTAATCTAGTGGTAAGACTTTTGATTTAGAAAATCCAAGTTATGAGTTCAATTCTAATGGGTAATATAGATTCATAACATTCTAATTAGACTATATATCTTGGGATATAGTTATATTTTAATTATTGTAGGTTTCAACACACCCCAAAAGGAGGGAAATTAGATATCACTATAGTTTTTGAATAGAAAAAGAAAAAAAAAATTTGAAAAATGAGTTTTTAATATTAAGAATTTATTTAAAGTTAAAAATAGTTTGTATCAAGCTTTTCCAAACATTTTTTTAGAAGGATAGCAAATCTATTTTTCCTTTTAACTCTAAAGTTGCATATGAGATTATTACCAAGAATGATTTTATTCATAAAAAATCAATAATATATTGACAATGCAATTATGATCACGCTTTTGGATGAAGAAAATAAAAAATATTTGAAGCGTTCCCACCTTTTCAAAGATTTATATTTTTTATGGTATCTTATTCATAAAGGTCTTCTTATTAGCATTCATCTTCAACATATGTGAATTGATTCTCCTCGATATCCTCTTTGTGGAAGTAAAGGTACATTTTCTTGTATATTTTTGAGCATCTTGTTGCATAGTATGCTCATAAATGGGTATTTAGAATTTGTAACAACTTTCAATCAAATTTCAATGATATCATTCTTGGTGATCAACGTGCCTTGTCTACTTCTTTGACTTTCATCCTTTTATATCATTTGGAATAATACTTGGGTTTTCTCAACTATTGGTTTTCCTTTCAAATTTACACATTTTTTGAAAAATCAATTCTAATCAAACGACAAGTAACTACAACTTGTAAACCCTCACAACTATTGGACTATGACTTGAACCTCATTGCACTAGTAAATTCTAAATATTTTTGGCCATTGTTTCTCTACCAATTATGACCTACTATGGTTTGCATTCTTCATACTAAGACTCACTACGACTTGTAGTGGCTTGTAACTTATTTTCCAATACATAGAACATGCAAATTTGACAACAAAAATAAACTATGGTAGATTGTAACTCACAACTACTTGTAAGAATAAAGTGTAGTTGGCAACCATCCATAGTGAGCCCACAGTTGCTTTCTTTTTATATATATAAACAATTTCAAAAAGATTCAAAATCATAAATATAGACATCTTACTACTCCTAGGACACATGAAGCTTGAAAATTACCTTAGACAATGGGTTAATCTCCTCATCCTCTTCCTTACCTGTCAAAAGAGACTTGTATCATGTGGGCACTACACTTGGGATAACATTAAGTCCTCATAAATCCAAATCATTTTGATGAATCTAGATAGCATTCTCAAGCCCTTAATCACTCTAGTGTATTAAGTACTCATGTCTCTTCTTGCCTCATGGTTCTTGTCTCTCTTGCTTGTAGCACAATTGGGTTCCTTGATGACTTTAATGGAGATTAATCTTCAATTGCATCCTTAAGGACTTCAAGACTATCCTCCAAGTTTGATGCAAGAACATTGTCATGATAAGGGCTCAAATCTAAAATATTGAAAACACAAGAAATAGGAAAATCACTATGAATATCAATATCATAAGTGTTGGGATTGATTTTGGCCTTCATTTTAAATGGATCAATTCTCCTTGATTTTAGCTTGTAGAAATGTACGTTCCTCCATTTCTTTTCTTAAAAGGATCCATCCATAGTTAGCAATCTAAAATTTAACTTTCTTATTTCCCTTATTGGCCTTGAAAGATAAATCTTTTTGTTCTTCTCTAAGTGAGGCTTAACTTATTAATGCAATTGTTTCACTTGCTAAACAAAATCAATATTCAAAAAGGCACAATCATCAAATTTATTCAATTCATCTACCATATTTGGTAAAAAACCATAATTGGCAACAAAAGGACTCTTACCAATACTAGTATGGAAAGCATTATTATATGAAAATTCAACATAGGCTAACATATTCTTCCATATTTGAGGCTAATTCTTACATAAAAATTACAATATTTTTTAAAAAGATCTATTAATAGCTTTATTTTTCTCATAAATTTGAGAATAATAGACTATTGAAAATGATAACTTTGTTTCCAACACTTTCTAAAGAGATCTCTAAAAATGACTTGTGAATTTGACATTTCTATCACTCATAATATTCAATAAACTGTTAATAAATGAGCAACATGAGAAGCATCACTACTCCTTTTACATGGAATAAAATAAATTATCTTGGTAAATATATCTATGACAAAGAGGATAGAATCATGAATAAATCTTGTTCTTGGAATGCCACAAATAAAGTTTCAAGAAATACTTTCCCAAGAAACATTTGGAATTAACAAAGGCATGTAGTATCCATCAACACCTTTTTCACCTTTGAACTTTTAACACACATAACATTTCTTAACAAATTTAACAATATGCTTGTACATACTTAGCCAAAAATAATCCTTTCTCACCAATTTCAATTTCTTTGTCCTACCCAAATGTATAGTTATTAAGTTTTGTGATGTTTAGATCATCAAGTCCAAGTTATTAAAAGTAGTTTAATGACTATAGAGATTAAGATAAACATACACTACGAATATTACATAATCCATGATGTTATATGTATTATACCTAAAAGCATAAACAAGAATATAATAGAGAAAAATAATATTAAATAAAGTGTCTTCATTATTGTGTTGTTCCCACTAGGAAAACTAGAATCAACACTTATATATATATAGTGGAACTATCATATTCAAAGAGTTAATGGACATAATAAATAATTAATATTAGTTAAGAAATATAATTATCTATAATTAACTCTAAACTTTAAGTCATATAAGATAAAACACCATAGATGATATTATATACCATGATGGTATATACATGTAGTCATGGTGCTACCGGATATAGATATCAACTAGCATGTTAAGCTTACTAGAACACATCACATTTTTAACACCACGCCTCAAACTTAACATGGAGATTAATAATGTCATCTTACTATCTATAACCAAATCCATGACATTCATAAAATAAATGATAATAACAATATTACATTATTGTCAAACTGTATGATACCACATGAATTAGAGATTTATAGAAATAGCCAATGGTATAAGTAATATTCTAAAGTAGAAATTCAATTAGAAAAATGTGTTTAAAAAATGAGCACTATAAGGCCTAAGAAGTTATCAATTTAATCTCTAAATAGTAAAGCTACTATAAACATTAACATAATATGATGGTGAGAAATATCTCCTTTCTAAATAAATGTTGTAAATTATTTTTGTTATTTTAAATAATTTTTGAAATGCAAGGAAAATGACTAGAGATATCAAGGATAGGTATCTCCTTCAAAATATATTACAACATAACTAAATTTTAAATTGTAGAAAAGAAAACCCATGCTTGTCATGGTAAATTAAAGTTGAAATAATTTCATTGTTTGACAAAAGAGGTTATAATAATGTTAATACAAATAGAAAAAATTGAGAACTAGAATAATCAATCAATAAAAGATTCTATATTTTCACTTATAAGATTGTCAAAATATTTGATGATGATTTAGATTATGGTATTAGTGCAAAATACTTCATCATGGATTCTTCAAGAACCATAGGAATTTTAGAATATGGTGGTGGAACATCTCGAACTAGCTCTTTGACTTTAGGTTTAGTAGCTAGCTTTATCATCTCTACTTAAACTTCATTGAAAGTGTCCAAGAAGTCATGGCATCATGGTGGAATCATATTGAAGTTCATATCCATTGCTTGAGGAAAATTTTAATAACTTTGTATAATGAACTATGAAGCTATTAGTTACAACCTGTTCCTGCAACTTACTCACGATGACCTCTAACTTCTTTTGCTCTCTATTGAAGGTCTCTAACAATTCATTCTTTTGAGTAATAATATTCCTCACATAATTTTATAGAGAGAAAATCTTCTTTTGAAGTTCAAAGGTCTTATTTTGCATTGTTAGCTTATCATCCTCTAACTTCATATTTCTCACAGTTAATTCATTCATTCTTCTTGTGAGCTCTACCTTAGTACTAGAATTCACGATGTTCCTTTTTGTTTCAATATAGCTAATTTCTATGATTGTTCATAAGAAATGTTTCATTTTAGTCCTTCATTTAAGAAATTAAAACATTTGAACTAATATAGTAAACCATTATGGAGATTAAGTTCATAAGAATTATCATTCATTTTAGTCCTTTTTTAGAATGGATCAATTTTCTTAGATTTGAACTTGGAATAGTTCACATTGCTAAGTATTTCATTGTTTAAATTTATCTAAACAAAATCACCAACTTCAAATTTCATGTTTCTTTTGTCCAAGTTCTTGCTAGTAATAACCTCTTTTCTTTGCTTTGAAGCTTTACCTTCACTTGCTTATGTAAGTCCTACATGTTTTGCACAAAATTTTAGTTGAGGTGAGCACAATCATTAATTTTTCTTAACTCATCTATTATCCTAGGAGAAAAATCATAATTGATCATGAATTGACTCTTTTTGGTGCTAGAATAACAAGAATTATTATAGATAAACATAGTATGAGACAAAAGATTTTTCCATCTATTAAGCTAATCCTCAAAAGGTTACCTTGAGATTTTTAATAATAACTTATTAATAATCTCAATTTGACCATCACTTTTTGGATGATAGGAATAAGAGTGATGAAGCATCAATTGGCTAAGATAACATAGATGCTATGTCATAGATACTACATTGCATTTGCATTGTAGCATCCCTGTCAGTGCATCTTGATTGGCTGCTACATTGTAGATGCTACATGGCATCTGCAATGTCATAGATGTGATATTGTAGCTATATTGATGGGTACATGTCAATGTAGCCCCATTAATGTGTACATGTCAATGCTATCATGTCAACACATGCATTGATGCGTCAATGCATACACATCGACGTAGTATGTGTTTTTGCCTATAAATACGCATGCTCTTGCCATGTATTTGGCATTATTTTGTCAATAGAGTAGTTGAACCCTTGCAAATTTATTTCATAGTCCTAGAGAATAGTCACTAAGTGCTCGTAGCGTGGATTTGAGTTAGTTGTATGATGTCTTATCCAAGTGGAAATGTACCTGGACACATTCCATGAATGGTAATAAGATTGAGATTGATTCTTATTCATTGTAGTACTTTGACTTAGATTAAGTTTACTTTCCATGTAATTTTACTTTACATGTACTTAGTCTAAATCTGTGTTTCATGTACTTAGTTAATATTTACTTTTCCATGCACGTTAATCAATTGGTGGAATGAGTGTGATTAGTTTCGAGCATAAACATGTATTCTCTTAGTAATCCCAATAGCGTTATTGCTTGGTTCGCCCAATAGCATAGCGCTTGATAATTCTAGTGGTGGATACATGGGTTCAAGATGTGTATGGCAAGCTGTGAATAGACACTCATCACCTATAGGCTATTTTAGACTTTATCTTTCTATTGTTAATTAAATTAAATAATTTATTTCTCTATTATTGTTAGGAGTAGCATAAAGCTGGAACAACATTAACCATCATATGCCTCACTTTGTACTAAACCATATGTGACAAAGTCATCATTAGTCCAAGTGGGAAGATAGCGAACTACGATCAATACTAAATGATCTAGATGCCAAACTAGTCCCATCCACATAAATGAATTAGGTTACACACTTGTGATTCATATGGTTAGGCATAAGGGGTGCCTATTGCTCATCATTGGTACCATTGTTGGGGATCGTGCTAGTTATCTAGATTAGTTATATTATAAAAAATTGCTATAAATGCATTAACGATTTATCTTTTAGAAAATTTTAAAATTTGAAGTCACACATGATAAAACCATGTCTTCTTTACATAGGATCCATAATGCATTGTATGATGAAAGCACTCATAGAAGAAATGATAGGTTCTACATTGAAGAGAATTGAAGTGAACAACCTCAAGCAAGGGTTTCATATGCTCATTTGAATCGTTACTACACTCAAGGATTACGTTCAATTGGTGCAAACAATCCTAGAGGAGATGGAGTAAGTCCTAGATCAAGGAGGGTCTCAAGGCCTAGGACCTCCTCTAAACTTAGAAAAGTTAGATCAAGGGACCATGAGGGGAGATATAGAAGCCATGGTAATTCTTCTAGTTCCTCATCTTCCTCTTCCTCTTCAACATCTAGTTTCGATGAAGATGAACATAGGTATAAATATAGAGCTTCATTATGGGATCTAGATGAAAATAGAAATCGAACCCAAGGGAAAAATTGAAGACATCAAAGTGAGCATGGACAAGATCATCACTATCAGAAAAATAGAAATAGAGATTCTCACCATGACATGTTTGATACTGATGAACCCTTGTTGGCTACTAGGGTTCTAACATAGATTAGGAAGGCAATTCAAATACCCCAAAGGCATTAAAGGGACAACTACATCAAATGGCTTGATATGAACAACATTCCTAAATTAGGGGAGGTTATAATTTTGATCCACAACATCACTTACAAGCCTTCCATGATGCTTTCTCTTTGCAAAATATTGAACGTAAGTCGCAAAGGCTTAATCTCTTTCCTAGGACATTAGTAGATGACATTGAAAGTTGGTATAGATTGTTGGAACTGGATTCAATCCATCGATGGTCGACAATGCTAGAACTCTTTAATGAAACATACCAAACCTATGTGAGAGTGTCCAACTTGAGAAAAAAAATCCAAGGGTGGAAGCAAGAAAATCATGAATCCTTGGATGTGGTGTTGGATAGATACTATTTGCTACTACATAGACACGTTAGCCATAATTTCTCTTAAAAAGAGTAACTTTTCCACATCATAGATGGGCTTCGTAATCAAATGAGGGAGACCCTTGGGATTTATGCCCAAGGTTAGTTATCTGAACTAAAAGCCCATCAGATATAAAGGCTAATTGAGTGTATGACAAAAAAAGAAGGAGAGCTACATAAATAAGAGAAAGTAGAGGAATATAATTAGGAACCAACTCTTCAAAAGAAAAGGATCTATGTTTATGATGAGGAAAAAGAGATAGCTCTCGATGAGATGATTTCACAACAAACCTTACCAATACAAAAGTCTATTAATGAGCTTGAAGAAAGGATAGATAAGTTATTAGAGTTGGTGAATGATAAAGTTATAGTTTACATGAAACTATAGAGGACAGAGTAATGCAAAATGAATTAAGTGATCAAAATAAGAGGAGGAAAAAGAACAAAGAAACAAGTAGGAACACTTATCGACAAAAAGGAAAAATGGTTGTAGAAGAAGAGGCTATAAACTTAATGACAAAAAAGGATGGTGGATGTGACATCTACCTATATGACCATCCAAAGGGCTATTGGCTAGTTATGTTGCATCTACATGAGTATGGGACCTTTGCTTTGAATCCCAAGTTTGAACAAAAGAAAATGCCTAGGAAATTACCTTTTTCACAAGGTAATTATAGATAGTCCTATAACTAATAATACTATCCCAGTAGGACTTCTTATTAGCCTCAAAACTACTATCAATAGTAGTGACAAAATCCATAGTCATGGAGGAGGACATCATCAAACCGACACTACCCTTATTATTAGCTGGACTCGTACGAATATTATGCTTAACATGTTTTCCCAACTGGTGCTACTTCCTCTACCTCAAATCACTACTACCACTCTCTTGAATATCATCAACCTGTAACATCTTATGTGGGATCACCATTGCACACTCCTCCATCATATCCTTAATATTCTCATACTTCCCTTCACCATATGTCACTGCCAAAAACACAAGAAGGTTTGGCATCACAACATTAATGAAAGAATACCACTTGTGCCATGAACATACAAGAAAATGATAATGCTAGTAGATCTTAACCACAACCTTAAAAATGTTCTTTCTTTAGGGTAGTTTCCTCACACAAGCACAAACCTCATAAACCTACTAGCGCATTGAAACTTGGACAAGGCCAATCTAGTGCAACATCCTTCCTCACAAAAGTGATGTCTCCTGATCATACACAAAAGCCAACAACCATAATCACTCCAACATAGGATGGAAATGATGAACCTATCATTGTGAAGAGACAAAAACCTCCATGAATCATTAATAATGATAAAGGATGTAGTTATGGGTCAGAAGTTTGAAATATTAACACAACCCCTATACCGACCCACCTTAAAGTTCAGAAATAAGTGTGTGAGCAAAAACCAATCTACACAGTAGCCACTAAATCAGAAGACACCCAGTGGCTTGGAAATAAGAGTGCAAAATTGTTTAAAAGATGCATGGAACCAACCAATCCACTTATTAGCTCTTGTCTCGCCTTTACGGTTAGTCATGGGGAAGATGCCCCATCCTAAATCAAGAACTAATAAGTGTTTTTCATCTTTTTTGTTTTACAATTTTTTTTATCATTTTCTTATTTATTTCAAAATTTTCTGATTCTTCATATGTTTTTAATTTCTTAATATTTTTCTTTTCTTTATGTTTTTCTATTTTTGTGAGTCATTTTATTTATGTTTTATGAATGTATTTTATGTTTTTGTTAATAATATTGGTAGTCATGATGCAGAAGTCAATGGTATGTGTTGGGTTTCTATGCTATGCTATCAAGATGATTGGGTATGTAATTGTGTAAGGCAATGAGACCACCTCATCCTCCCCTCTAGTTCTCTAAATAAAAGGTCTTTTTCATGAAAGCAATTTGGTTCCTCTTTCATGAAACTAAAGTTCATCAATTATCATTGTACCTCAAAGAAAGAGGAAAACACCAAGTGGAAATTGCAAAGGGTGTGACCTTAAGGGTAGTTGTTGGGTTCTCTTCTTGAATTCCTTAGTGTCGTTTATGAGTCCTCTAGGAACATATCATCACTCCTTTGTCGACCAATAAATAGGAAGCTATGTCTTTGCATGGTATGGTCCCATTTCAAAAAATATAAAATTCAAAAAAATATAAAATGCAAAAGGAAAAAAAAACACAATAATGGAAGTTCAAAGAACATCCCTTAGACACAATAAAGGGCTATAACCACTAGTTATGGGGTTGGAAGGACATGTTATCCATGCTTGAAGGTGCCCCTCTAACTAAGGCCCTTTCTTCTTTCTTCTCTTTTCTTCTCTTTTTGAAGTCATGATTGTTCTTTGTGCTAGTTGTGGACTTAGGATGATTAGCAATAAGGAACATATCAATGCAATGATAGTGTTAGTAGTATGGAATTGGTCTAAGACTTGGATGAATAGGTATGATGATCATTTTAATCACATTTGACACAAGAACCTATTGTGGACATGGTAAAGCACCTTACATCCCAATCTCTGCAATTCCTTCTCATCCCATTCATTCACCTCATTACTACATATGATTATGAGCTTTTTGGTTTTGTGTAGTATAGTGCAACATCCCAACCAAGGAAGTTCTGTATTATTTAGAATAAAGATATGAACTACATTTAACTTTTGAGGTTCCCATGGACATCTATAGAAGTGGTTATGCAAGGGCATTATAGTAGGAGCTTGCTTTGGGAAGGACCCACTTGCATAACTCTTGTTGATCATGGCTTTGGACTAAACCTCACATCTTCTAGAACATCATTGAAAATTTCTCTAAATTAATGCATAATTTTGGAACTACTTTTCATCCCTTTTAATTAATTTTTCCTACATTTTTGATAAAATATCCTTCACATTCCAAAAAAATTCTTGGCCATCTTCTACATTGAACCTTTGGTTTTTAGTTGTTCGAAAACTTGTGCACTTCCAGAGTTATGCCTATTAATCATGGGTGCTATGAATGTACTTTTTGAAATTTTTGAAAATTTTAAAAAAATTTTAACATCCTATTTTTGAACAGTATGGTAACTAATAGTAATTGATCAAAATAATATGAACAACTTGATGATTTTAGTTACCTCATTACCATGGGCATAATATGCTATCATCACCTTATGCTTGAGTGCAAACTAAGGGATCTAAAAAGGATTAACTATTATATAAAATTCACCAAAACTAATGTTGATCCTTTGGTGATTATAGGTGATGCTAAAAGGAATGCCTGAAGAGAAAGGTCTTTTGCTAGGCACGAAAATGAAGCTAAGAGGGGGATAATGTAGGATATTCCATGGATGATGAGACACGACTTGCACTGGGCCGTGATATCCCGTACGCGATATTGCGGCCGCCGCGATATCGCGTCTTCTCCTGCAATATCGTGTACGCGATATCGCGTCCCGCCGACATATCTATAAATAAGAGGCGGCACTCCCTTCATTTCCCAATCCTGGCTAGTGTAGCGAAGCTCTGGCAGATTGATCACTCCAGAGTTAGAATTTTTCCCCATGTGCCCGCAGTAGGAGTCCTAGAGTGAACGGCTCTTTATTCGAGCAGCTTGTAACCTGAACCCAAGTTGTGTACGGCAATAAAGACGAACTTGTTTGGATAAACCTTGCAGCACGTGGTTTCATTTATTGCTTTATTTCCTGCTTTCCTAGTGCGTTCAAGTACGACTTGATTACGAGCGTCTACGGACGTGTACGGCTAGTCAAGGAATCGGCTGCTTGACGCAATGCATGAGTACGACTCAATTACGAGCATTGGATGCTTGGTAACCCAGTAGCGTATTCCAGGATTCTGCGCTTGGTAACTCCCGGGTCTAATGTGTACGGCTAGTTGAGGAATCGGCTGCTCATTGCTAGGCTAGATCGTGTGATAAGTACGACTTAGTTACGAGCACCCACGGGTGTGTACGGCTGGCTAAGGAATCGGCTGCTTATCACACGTAGGCTAAATAGGTGCCTCAGTACGACCACTTCGAGCACTTGCGTTACGTGTGGCGATCCCAGTAACGATTAGCGTTTGGTAAGCTGCAGTTGCATAGTTCAGGGTGTGTCCGGTAAGTGGGAACGGATGCTGACGCTAGTTAATTTAGACTTAGACCTTAGTTAGAGTTAGCTTAGTTTCTCAACCCTTTCTCCTGGTAGCATAGAAGATAAGCCGAAAATACCAAAAAAATCACATACCTCAGACTTGCTTAACCATACACCGTGACACATACAAGCAAGCCTGGGAAGACAACGAACGATTAACCCCAAGTGTTTCTTGTGGCGTTAAGGCATTTAGTCTGCGGAGTTCGACCGGATCGCGCGTGTACGCTCGTATTCGTATGGTGGAGTGTAGGGGTACCTCGCCACTCATCATTGGCGCCGTTGCCGGGGACTAAGTGTTTTTACGCCAATTTAACATAAGGGATATCACTCACATCGTTGTGAGCTTAAAACGAACCTTAGGGTTAATCAGTTAATTAAGAACATAAATAACGGTGAAAATTAGCACACCATTAGAAATGGCTTCTTCTCATGCAATCAACTCACCTAAGGACAATACAGGAGAAAGTCAGGATCATACGCATAACCGAAATCAACCATGTCCTCAACAATCCAAGGTCACATATACTCATCCCGATGAGTATGTGCCGGATTTTACCTTTGTTTTCCATCAAGATGAGCAACTGCGGTGGAGAGACATGCAAGGTAACATCGTGTTACCCCCAGATCGATCCGCTCCCAACATGCTTTCCCATGCTTTGGTACAGTATGGCATGCATGAGCTGCTTGCTGAATACGTTTTGGATGATTATGACACAAGGGATTATCATCCCACAAACGCCCAACATATTCGGGATGCAAGGCAGGAGAGCCAACATTCACTATTGAAGGGCAAGGTTCCCCACGTCATTAGTGAAATAGGAGAAGAGGAACCCCTCACGATGGGTTTCTTAGAAAATGATGTTCCTCCTCCTCACTCTAGTGAAGAGGTTAGGCATCAGGGCCTTAGATCAACGATACATATTCCAGGCTCTGATCCCCGTGAGCACCAGCTGTTCACGGTAGGAACAACTACTCATACTAATGACAGACATCTTGATCGTCACGACGATCGGGGACCAAGTAGCCGAAGAGAAGGTAAGCAACATCATCATGGTGATGGATCCTCTTCTTCTTCTCCTTCATCTCATCATTCACACTCTCCTTCCACATCTGGGCGTAGCCACCATGAGCATAACGCAGAGAGTAAAGGTAAACGAGATGAAATGCCTTGACAGGAAGGTCGAGAGGAGTTAGGACAAGGGTAAGGACGTAGGGAGAATAGGGAACCACAACGTAGACATCATAGACGTCATGAAAGAGACGATCATGATGAACCCCTATTCGCAACTCGAAGTATGCTTTACATTAGAGAGGCA
>MNCI01020108.1:240989-260969 GCA_015680685.1 Gnetum montanum | reverse complement strand
TTGCATAGTTCAGGGTGTGTCCGGTAAGTGGGAACGGATGCTGACGCTAGTTAATTTAGACTTAGATCTGTAGTTAGAGTTAGTTTAGTTTCTCAACCCTTTCCTCTGATAGCATAGGAGATAAGCCGAAAATACCAAAAAAATCACATACCTCAGACTTGCTTAACCATACACCGTGACACATACAAGCAAGCCTGGGAAGACAACGAACGATTAACCCAAAGTGTTTCTTGTGGCGTTAAGGCATTTAGTCTACGGAGTTCGACCGGATCGTGCGTGTACGCTCGTATTCGTATGGTGGAGTGTAGGGGTACCTTGCCACTCATCATGGACAAATAATAACAAATATAGGATAATGATTCAAACATTACATGATTGCTAGATCCATGGGACAATGAGAAGAATTTTAGTCCATCCTTCAAGAATGCTTTGCATAAAAATAAGAAGGATCGACATAACATTCAAGGTTGCAAGTTTACCACCGCTAGCGGCAACAAGAAGAATCATCTTCAATGGATTTTTGAAGACCTCTGCAAATTTTGTAATCTTTAATGTTTATTCAATATTTTTACTTTTTTGTAATTTTATAATGCATCCACTCAAATAAAATTTTATAATGTGGCACTTAGTTAGAGACAGTCAATAATCCCATACTTTCCCAATTTTTTGTAAAGAAAGCTCAATCCTATCCTGTTAACTCGAGGATGACTTTTTAGTTAGTCGTGGGGTATTGATGAAGCATCAATTAGTTGAGCTATTGTAGATTTTATGTCATAGGTGCTACATCACATCTACATTGTAGCATCCCTCTCGATGCATCTCATTTGGTTGCTACATTGTAGATGATACATCACATCTACAATGCCATAGATGTGATATCACTGCTATGTCAATGGATACACATCGACACAATCCCATTAATGTGTATGGATCGACACGATCCCATCAATGCATGTGTCAATGCAGTGACATGTACACATCGGCACAGTGTGTATTTTCACCTATAAATACATGTGCTTCCATCATGTATTTGGCATTGTTTTGTCAATAGAGTAGCCAAACCCTTGTAGTTTTATTTTGTAATCTTAGAGAATAGTTAGTGAGTGCTCGTAATGTGGATCTTAGTTAATTGTATCTTATTCAAGTGGTAATGTACCTAGACACATTCCATGAACAACAATAAGATCAAGATTGATTCTTATTCATTGCAGCACTTTAACTTAGATTAAATTTACTTTCCATGCAGTTTTATTTTACATGTACTTAGTTAATAATTATGTTTCATGTACTTAGTTAATATTTATATTTTCATGCTCGTTAATCAATTGGCAAAATGAGCACAACTAGTTTCAAGCATAAACATGTATTCGCTTGGTAATCCCAACAATGTTATTTCTTGGTTCGCCTAGTAGCATAGTGCTTGGTAATTGTAGTAGTGGATATGTGGGTTTAGGACGTGTATAGCAATCTAGGAACAAACACTCATTGCTTGTAGGCTAGTTTAAACTTTATCTTTCTACTGTTAATTAGATTAAATAATTGATTTATCTATTATCGTTAGGAGTAGCATAAATCCAAAACAACATCAACCATCATATGCCTTACTTTGTACTAAATGATATGTGACAAAGCTACCACTAGTCCAAGTGGGAAGGCAATGAACTGTGATCAATACTTAATGATCTAGATGCCAAACTAGTCCCATCCATGAAATTTGATTGGGTTGGACATGAATGCTGATAATTCGTATGGTTGGATGTAGGGGGTACCTATAGTTCATCATAGAGAAAGATAACTTGATACTTTGTAATTTCTACAATGATTTCCAAAAGTGACTTGTGAATCTTACATCCCTATTACTCACAATGTTGAAAGGTATGCCATGTAATATAATTATATGTTGGAAGAACAAATGAGCAACATGAGATGCATTATTACCTATTTTACAAGGAATGAAATGCTTTATCATAAAGAATCTATCCACAATAATGAAAATATAATTATGTTTAGATTGAGTCTTTGAAACCACACATAAAATCCATAGAAACACTTTCTCATGAAGCATTATGAATGGGAAAAGATAAATAATGACATGAAATACCTTTTCCTCCTTTAAAATTCTAACAAACATGATACTCTCCAACAAATTTATTCATGTCATTATACATACCTAGCTAGAATTAGCTTTTAGCAATAAGCTCATAGGTTTTGGTTTTATTGATATGTCCAATCATATTATAAGTATACTTCTTATGTAAAATCTTTAATCTAAAATCACAAGTAGGTATACATACCTTATCATACTTAAATAGAATGTCCTATTATAAATGATAGTCCCTTCATCTATCCACTCTACTAATAAATGAAGCATTAAGATCTCTCTAAATATTATAAAAGTCTACATAATTTGGATATACATAAGTAAACAGTAAAATTTTTACTTATGCACAGAAATGACTTACCATGTGAATCCTAGAGAGGGCATCTACTACCACATTGCATTTTTCAATCCTATGCTTCAACACAAAGTAAAACTCTTATAGCTACTCTAACCACTTCATATCCTTGGCACCTAACTTCTTTTATGAATTTAAGAATTATAATGTCTTATGATCAGTCAAAAGTAAAAATTCACTTCATAATAAATAAGGCCTCTAATATTTAATAATCTAAAGTATAGTATACAAATCCTTTTTATAGACACTATATTTTTTCCTAGAATTCTTTATCTTCTCTAAAATATATATATAATGGGTTTATCCTATTATGAAAAAGGATTTCCAATTGT
This sequence comes from Gnetum montanum, assembly GCA_015680685.1. Lineage (NCBI taxonomy): Eukaryota > Viridiplantae > Streptophyta > Gnetopsida > Gnetales > Gnetaceae > Gnetum > Gnetum montanum. The sequence goes on along the minus strand of MNCI01020108.1, from coordinate 258,181 downwards.
AAGTCCACTTGCATCCACCTACACTTCAAAAAGCTTAGCAATGTTTAGAATGACAAGCACTTCAAATTTTAGGCAAAGTTGAAATTTTAGAATTTAATAACCAGGATATGTACATTTCCTTGCCTAAGACATAGTATTTTCCATATATACCTAGTAATTTTATGCATTCTATTTACAAATTAACTTGCATAATAAAATTTGAAAGACCATATACATTTATATAATTGTTAAATTACAAGCTTGATTTTAGCCTTCAAGGCTTGGAATAACTTATCTTAATCATCATCCTATAAAAAATTTGTTCCCTTTTTTAAATAAAAAAGCATTGATCATGCAATAAAACTAAAATATCTAATGAATCTTCTAAAAAACCAGTTAGCCCAAGGAAAAATCTCACATCTCTAACATTCTTTAATGAAGTTAAATTTCTAATTTCCTTAATATTACCAAGCTTCATATTCACTTGGTTTTTGGAGATGACATGACCTTAATACACAATTTTTTTCTTCATGAAGTGGCATTTCTTCATATTGACCTCTAATTAATCCTCATGCAATTTAAAGAATACCTTCTTCAAATGCTACTCATGCTCATCTTCATTAAAACTATAAACAATAATATCATCAAAGGATACAATGCAACTTTTCTTAATTAATTCTCTCATAAAAGTGGTAGGAGCATTAGTTAGCCCAAATGGCATGACTAACAACTCATGCATTCTATCTAAAATTTTGAAAGTAGCTTTCCACTCATCCTCATGTCAAATCCTTATTTGATGATAAACACTTGTTAAATCAATCTTAGAAAACAATTCAACATTAGTGAGAACATCAATGATATCATCCATCCTAGGAATAGGAAATTTTACCTGATGGTAATTCTATTAAAAACCCTAGAATCAATGCACATTCTCATCTCGCTGGTATCTTTCTTAGGCACTAATATAGCTAGAATTGCACATGGGAATATTAAATTCTTGATAAAAGAATTTGAAAGTAAGTCACTTACCTATCTATAAAGCTTCTCTCTCTAACATGAAGTCATCTAGTAGGCTTTCTTATTTGATAGTATTTATCCCAAAATGAAGTCAGTCTAATCTTGAATTAATATCATAGAAGGAAGTCCTTTTAACCTTCCCTTGAATACATTAGCAAGCTTTTGTGTCAAAGGTTGTACCATTGTTAGAATTTTACTTGCCTCTTTTAACATGTTGAAATTGTTGATGCAATGATGAAACCATGCCTAGCTTGCTCATGAGCTTAAATATATTCTTGCTTAACAAAATCAAAGATGCATTAGTAGGAACATTCTCTTAGAACTTTTGCAATGACATTAAAATCACCTTTATGAATGGCATCTACATTAGCCACAAACTAAAGATTTTTTCCTTCATCAAAAGTAGCCTCATTATCAAAGTTCAAAGGTTTACGAAGAATTACATTAGCATAATACATGAAAAGAATATCACAAGTCATCTTATGTTTATAGCAATAAATTCTAAATGATAACTTACACCTTTCTTTTACTTCTTAAAAATGATATTTGAAAAGCTAATGGACTTTATAGGGTTTTTGGTAAGGGAATTTGGATAAATCCAGTCTATGAACATCCTTGGTAGAGATTATAATTTTTAAGCTTCACCATCAATGATAAGATGAATTCATTGCCCACTATATTTTTTTAAGGTCTAATTCTAAAAAGCATTATCCTATTAGGATATTATACATTGATATTTTTTTACAAATGTACAAGAATTAACTTCAACAATATCTTCAATCATAGATGCAATAGAATTACCTTGACTTATAGAGGTGAAAGAATACTTCTCTATAGTTTAAAGTTCTTTTTCTTTCGAGGCTTGTAGATTCTTATGTTCTTGTTGCTTATGGTCTATCTCTCTATAATTGAAACATTAGATTTTGCTAACACCTCTTTCCTTAGATGAATCCTTCTTGGAAGACTTTCTAAAATCTTCCTTTGGATTTTCTTTTATATACTCCTTGGCTATACATTCCTTGGACTCTTTTTTACCTTTGCAAGACTTGGATTTGTTGCCCTTGGAATAAGTTCTTTTGATGAGCGGTGGGTACCCCCTACACCCAACCATATGAATTATAAGCGTTCACGTGCAACTTGATCAAATTTCATGGATGGGACTAGTTTGGCATCTAGATCATTAAGTATTGATTGTAGTTCACTATCTTCCCACTTGGACTAGTGGTAGATTTGTCACATATGGTTTAGTCCAAAGTGAGGCATATTATGGTTGGTGTTGTTTGGGCTTTATGTTACTCCTACCAATAATAGAGAAATCAATTATTTAATCTAATTAACAATAGAAAGATAAATTCTAAACTAGCCTACAAGAGATGAGTGTCTATTCCCAACTTACCATACATGTCCTGAAACCACATTTCCACTAATGGGATTAGCTAATGCTTTGCTACTAGGTGAACCAAGTAATAATGCTATTGGGATTACCAAGCGGATACATGTTTATCCTCAAAACTGGTTGTGCTCATTCCACCAATTGATTAACATGTATAAAAATGTAAATATTAACTAAGTACATGGAATATAAATTGCATAGAAAGTAAATTTAATCTAAGTCAAAGTGTGCAATGAATAAGAATCAATCTTGATATTATTGTGATTCATGAAATGTGTCCAGGTACATTGCCACTTGAATAAGATGTTGTACAACTGACTTAGATCCACACTATAGGCACTTATTGACTATTCTTTGAGACTACAAAATAAAATTGCAAGGGCTACGCTACTCTATTGATAAAAAAATTCCTAATACATGATGGAAGCATGTGTATTTATAGGTGAAAACACACACTGTTGATGCATACTCATCAATTTATCCACATATGCAGTGATAGGATCATGTTGACACATACATGTCAATAGGGCTAGGTCGACACAACTACGATAATGCATCTACGAAAGCACAAATTTGATGTAGCATATATGATGTAGCAACCAACTGAGACACACCAATAGGAATGCTACAACACAGATGTGATATAGCTTCTATGACATAGCATCTACAATATCTCAACCAATTAATACTTCATCATACCCTCATGACTAAGTAAAAACTTATCCTCAAGTTAACAAGATAGGATTGAGCTTTATTTACAAAAAAAATTGGGAAAGTATGGGATTATTAACTGACACTAACTAATAATTAACTTTGAGTGCTGTGTTACAAAATTTTATTTGAGTGGATGCATTACAAAATGAAAAAATGAAAAAAAGATTGGACAGACATTGAAGATTATAAAATTTGCAGAGCTCTTCAAAAATCCATTAAAGATGATTCTTATTATTGCTACCAATGATGGTAGACTTCAAAACTTGATTATTATGTTGATACTTCGCTGGTTATGCAAAAAATTCTTGAAGAATGGGCTGAAATTTCTTCTCATCATTCCATGAATCTTGCAATCATGTGATGTTTGAGTCATTATCCTATATGTGCTACGATTTGTCCATGGGCATATCCTATGTTGTCCCTCTCCTGGCTTTATTTTCATGCTTGGCAAAAGACCTTCTTCCTTAGGCATTTCTTTTAGCATCACCTGAATCACCAAAGGATCAACATTAGTTTTGGTAACTTTTCCTTAATAACTAACCCTTTTCTAATCCCTTAGTTTGTGTTTAAGAATAAGGTGATGATAACATGCTATGCATAAGGTAATTAAAATCATCAAGCTATTTACATTATTTTGATCAATTACTATTAGTTTTCATGATGTTCAAAAATAGTATGTTAGAGAAAATTTCAAAGTAGACATCCCTAGCCCCCATGACTAATGAGCATAACTCTGAAGTACATACATTTTTGAATAATTGAAACCAAAGGTCTGATTTAGAAGATGACTAAGAAATATTAATGGATATGAAAATAGAAAAGTAGGAAAAATTAATGAAACAGATGAGAAGTAGTCCAGAAATCATGCATAAATTCAGAGAAACCATCATTGATGTCCTAGAAGATGTGAAGGTTAGTTCAAAGCCATGATCAATAAGAGTTATGTAAGTGGATCCTCCCCAAAGTAGGCTCCATCCATAATGCCCTTGCATAACCACTTCTATAGATGTCAATGGGCACCCAAGAAGTTAAATGTAGACCATGTCTTTGTTCCAAACAACACACAACTACCTTGGTTGGGATGTTGCACTATACTACACAAAACTAAAAGCCTCATAATTGTATGTAGTAGCGAGGTGAATAATGGGATGAGAATGGATTGCAAAGATAGGGATGTAAGGTACTTGATCATGTCTACAATAGGTTCTTGTATCAAATGTGATTAAAATGATCATCATACCTATCCACCCAAGTTCAGACTAAGTCCATACCATTAACAGTAACCTCACACTGATGTGTTCCATTTTGCCTACCACCATGAGTCCACAACCACCTTAAAGAATAATCATAACTCCAAAAAGAGAAGAAAAAAGAAGAAGGAAGGAAGAGCCTTAGTTAGAGGGGTACCTTTAGGCATGGGTAACATGTCTTTCTAGCCCCATAACCAATGCTTGTAGCCTATTATTGTGTCTACGAGGTGTGCTTTGAATTTTCTTTATTTTTTATTTTTTTTGAATTATATATTTTTTGAAATGGGAACCACACCATGCAAAGACATAAATTCCTATTTATTGGTCAATGGAGGAGTGATGATACATTCCTAGAGAAGCCAAAAACCACACAAAGGAAGTCAAGAATAGAATCCAACAAGTATCCTTGAGATTACACCTTTTTTCATTCCCACTTGGTCTTTTTCTCTTTTTTTAAGGCACAATGATCATCGATGAATTTTAGTTTTTTTAAAGAAGAACCAAATTGCTTTCATGGACAGATGAGGTGGGCTTTAGGCATGGGTAACATGTTTACCCAATCATCTTGATAGCATAGCACAAAAAACCCAACACATAGCATTGACATCTACATCATGACTTGGCAATATTATTAACAAAAACATAAAAGACATTCATAAACATAAAGAAAATGACTTAAGAAAAGAGAAAATTATAAAGAAATGAAAAGAAAAATATTAAGAAATGGAAAACATATGAAGAATCAAAATTTTTTGGAGGAAATAGGAAAATAATAAAAAATTGGAACACAAAAAAAGATAAAAAACACTTATTAGTCCTTGAATCAAGATGGGACATCTCCCCCATGACTAATCTTGTGGATGAGGATTTGAGAAATAGACCACACACCTTGGCTATACACCACAACTTTTTCCATTTATCATCTTTGTTGACTTAGCCATTTACATGGTAGCACATCTAACATTGATGATAATCTTGTTTCGATTGGGAGACATATATTAAAATAGACTTGAAGATATTACCTTTTCATAGGGTCCAAATGTATTTCCTTCTTCTTCTTGATTTTCTATTTTAATTTGTGAGTTGCTTTGTTTAATATCTTTTGTTGGTGTATATTTAGTATGTAACATGTCTGTGTCTAGGTTCTCTATCTAATCCATTTCCTTAAGTTTAGAACTAAGAAGTGGATTGTTTGGTTCCATGCATCTTTTAAATGGTTTTGTACTCTTATTTCCAAGCCACTGGGTGTCTTCTAGTTTAGTGGCTACTGAGTAGACTTTTTTTTTTCACTCACACACTTGTTTCATAACTTTGTTGTGGATTGGTATAGGGGTTGTCTTAATATTTTGAGCTTTAGGCCCACAATTACATCCTTTATTATTAGTAGTGATGGATGAAGGTTTCTATCTCTCCATAGTGATAAGTTTAACTTTTATGTCTTTTGTTGGAGTGGTGATGGTTGTTGGCTTTTACGTATGCTTGGTAGACATTGTTCCAAAGAGGAAGGGTGTTGCATCAAGTTAACCTTGTTATGGTTTTGAAATGCCAGTAGATCTATGAGTTTTGTTCTCATGCATGGGAACTATCTTAAAGAAAGGGTGTTTTTGAGGTTGTGGTTGAGATCTACTAGCATTATCATTTCTATGTATGTTCGTAGCACAAGTGGCATTTTTTTGTTGATGTTATAGTGCCAAACCTTCTTGTGTTGGTGGTGACATGTGATGGAGGGAAGTATGAGAATATTGAGGATATGATAGAGGATGAGGGGTGAGATGGTGATCCTTTAGAAGATGTTGCAAGTTGATGATATTTGGGAGAGTGGTAGTAGTGATTTGAGGTATAGGAAATAGACCTAGTCGGGGAAATAGGTTGTTGAACATAATATTCATAAGGGTCTAGCTTGTAGTAAGGTTAGTGCTAGTTTGATGATGGCCTCTTCCATGACTGTGGATTTTGCCACTATGAGGTATAGTAGTTTCGAGGCTAATAAGAAGTCCCACTAGGATAGTATGGTTTGTTATAGGACTGTCAATAATTACTAAGTAAGAAAGGTAATGTCCTAGGCATTTTCTTTTGTATGAACATGAGATTCAAAGCAAAAGCCCAATACTCATGTATATGTAACATGACTGGGTAATTTCCCTTTGGATGGTCATATAGGTAGATGTCAAATCCATTATCCTCTTCTATGGTTGAATCTATAGCCTCTTCATCTACAACCATTTTTGCTTTTTGCCAATAAGTGTTCCTACCAGTTTCTTGGTTCTTTTTCCTCTTCTTCATTTGATCACTTGATTCTTTTTTTGTTATCCTATCCTCTACAATTTTTGCTAAGTTGTAAATTTGTCATTCATCAGCTCACACATCTTATCTAGCCTTGCTTCAAGCTCATTGATAGACCTTTTTATTAGCAAAGTTTGTTGTGAAATCACCTGATTGAGAGCTACCTCTTTTTTCTCATCATAGATATGAACCATTTTATTTTGAAGAGTTAGGTCCTAGTTATATTCCTCTACATTCTCTCATTTACATAACTCTCCTTCTTCTTTTTCCACCTACTCAATTAGCCTTTATATATGATGGCCTTTCAGTTCAAATAACTGATCTTGTGCATAAATCCTACTAAGGGTCTCCCTCATTTGATTATGAAGCCCATCAATGATGTGGAAAAGATTCTCTTCTTGAGAAAAATCATGGCTAGGACACCTATGTAGTAGCGAATAGTATCTATTCAAGGGTTCATGATTTTCTTGCTTCCACCCTTGGATTTGAATTGTCAGGTTGGATAGTCTCACATAGGCTTGGTATTTTTTGTTGAAAAGCTACAACATCATGGATCATCAATGAATGGAATCTAGTTCCAAAAATCTATACCAACTTTGAGCTTCATCTATTAGTGTCCTAGAAAAGAGCTTAAGCTTTTGTCACCTCTGTTCAATGTTTTGCAAGGCAGATGCATAATGAAAGGCTTGTAAATGATGTTTTGGATCAAAATCATAGCCTCTACTAAATTTAGGAATGTTGTCCATATTAATTCATTTAATGTAGCTATCCCTTTGATGCCTTTGGGGTATTTGAACTACCTTCCTAATCTATGTCAGGCCCTTAGTAGCCAACAAGGGTTCAACAGTATCAAACATGTCATGGTGAGAATCTCTATTTCTATTTATTTGATAATAATGATATTGTCCATGCTTACTTTGATGTCTTTGATTTTGCCCTTGCATTAGATTTCTATCTTTATCTTAACCCCATAGTGGAGCTTTATCTTTATACCTACATTCATCTTCATCAAAACTAGCTATTGAAGAGGAAGAGGAAGATGGTGAAATGAGAGAATCGCCATGGCTCCTATATCTTCCCCCCATGGTCCCCTAATCTATCTTTTCTAGGTTTAGAGAAGGTCCTAGGCCTTGAGGCCCATCTTATTCTAGGACTTTTTTTGTCTCCTCTAGGATTTTTTGTTCCAGTTGAGTGTAGTCCTTGCATGTAGGAAGGGTGGAAATGAGCATATGAAATCCCTGCCTAAGGTTGTTCACTCCAATTCTCTTTAGTATAGAACCTACTATTTCTCCTATGATTATTCTCATCATACTTGTTCCTATGTGAAGAAGAAATGGTTTTAATGTGTGTGGCTTTAAAATATTAATATTTTGTAAAAGATAAATCATTAACACTTTTACAATGATTATTTATGATACAACTAATCTAGATAACTAGTACCATCCCTGACAACTGCATCAATGATGAGTAGTGGGTACCCCCGCACAAACCCCCTCCCCCCCACACCCAACCATACAAATTACAAGTGTTCATGTGAAACTTGATTGAATTCCATGGATGGGACTAGTTTGGCATCTAGATCATTAATTATTGATCACAGTTCATTGTCTTCTCACTTGGACTAGTGGTAGCTTTGTCACATATGATTTAGTCCAAAGTGAGGCATATGATGGTTGATGTTATTTGGGCTTTATGCTACTCCTAATGATAATAGAGAAATAAATTATTTAATATAATTAACAATAGAAAGATAAAGCCTAAACTAGTCTATGTGTAATGAGTGTCCATTCCTAGCCTACCATACATGTCTTGAACCCACATATTCACTAATGGGATTGCCAAGTGCTACGCTATTGGGTGAACCAAGTAATAACACTGCTAGGATTAGCAAGTAAATATGTGTTTACGCTAAAAAATGGTCATGCTCATTTTTCCAATTGATTAACATGCATGGAAATATAAATATTAACTAAGTACATGGAATATAAATTGCATGGAAAGTAAATTTAATCTAAGTCAAAGTGCTACAATGAATAAGAATAAATCTTGATCTTATTGCCATTCATGGAATGTGTCTAGGTACATTGTCACTCAAAAAATATGTCGTACAACTAACTTAGATCCACACTACAGGCACTCACTAACTATTCTCTAAGACTACAAAATAAATCTATAAGGGCTCATCTACTCTATTGACAAAAGAATGTGCAATACACGATGAGAGCACATGTATATATTGGCAAAAATACACATTGCATCGATGCATACACATCAACACATTATTACATGCATCGATGAGATCATGTCAATGTGTACCCATTAATGTAGCTACGATATCGTATCTACGATTTCATAGATGGAACATAGCATCTATGATGTAGCAGTCAACTAAGATGCACCAACAAGAATGCTACAACGTAGATGCAATGTAGCATCTATGATACCTTGACCAATTGATGCTTCATCATCTTAGATCATCTTTAGAATATTTTTGTAGCTCCCTCTTAGCCTTGAGAGATAATTTAAATATCTTATCCAATGTTTGAGATTCATATAAGGTAAGATCTCATTGATACTCTTTCTAAAGTCTAATTATGATGTTTAAGACTTAATCATACTTACAGCATTGTACTTTTCTTAATGTAAAACCTTACAAAATTTCATGTATTAATCGTTCACATTATTATCTATTATTTTCAAATAATTGAGCCCTTAGATTGATTCTTGCCTATGCTAGGACTCATTAAATTTTTACTTCATCAAATATTGCATAAGTGATCAATCTTTGATGGATGAGTCATGGTTGACCACATAAGCTTGGCTTCATATTTTCCATCAATTTGTATCATATCCTTCAATTTGGTTTCATTAGATGATGCTCTCTACTTTTCATGGACATCTTCAAGTTTAAAATACTTGTTTATAGTCTTGATCCAAGAAGAAAAAATATTGATATCTATCCTGTTGAAGGTCTTAACCTGAACATGTGGCATCATTGTAGCATGTCTAAAGGCCTTTACTAAAGTGATCTCTATTTCTTCACCAATTTGTCCTTATTTCCTTGAAGTAGGTCCAAGACTTATTTCTTATAGAATTCTTGACCCATAAGGCTAATCCACAATCCTTGAATAATGATGATTACCTCTTCTTCATATATTCCCTTATCTTTAAGATCTTCAAGATCAATAGGAATATCATTGTTGAAATCTAGAATGGAATGATGCCCATATGATGAAGAAACCCTACATTTCACATCTTTCTTTCATATTCTTGGTGATGATGGTTTAACATCTTTATCTTCTTCTAGCTTCTCAATCTTTTCAAAGATCAATTAAAAGACTCCCTTTATCTCTTTTATATCCTTATAAAAAGATTGAAGTGTCTTCTTCTTAGATGTTATGATGAAACTAGACCAAAAATTAAGCCACCACAAGTAGGAGGTAAAATACCACAAAACTTGAAATAATCATAACCAAAAATTGACTATTGAAAAATTATAGGAAAATATCCAAAAACAAAATGGAGAAGTTTGGAACAAAATGAAATAAACCCTAGCTTAATTAAGATAATGGGTGTTACAAATGGATGAAATCTTAATTATCCAAATCAATTGATCCCATAACTAGGCCAAAGGAAGTTTACAAATCCTAATTAGGTAAAATAAGAAACCGTAATTAAATTCTTATATAAAGAATGAAAATTAGATATTCTAATTACCCAACTCAATGATTGAAGTAATAAGATTACATCTACATGGCTAAATTGCTCCAAGAACCAAATGCTTTGATACCAATATGGTATTGATTACTCCTAATAAGCATCTCAATTCCCTTGGAAAACCAACAATGATGGATTTCAAAGAGAATCACACATGAACAAGGAGAAAAACATTTTTATTCAATGTCAAAATCAAAGTACAATGCTAGAAGAAAACACAAGGACTTAGAGCAAAAGCTAAGATAACCCTTTCTTACTCTTATAATCCTTAGTCACAATACTCAAGATGAGAAATGATAATTAGTCCCATAATTGACACTCTTGTATACTCTATAGTTTCCAATTCAATGTTAAGATATGAAGACCATCTTAGAGATCTATATAGTCTTTTTATAGCCTCAAGTAACATTTCATCTCCCCCTCAAAATTCACACCTTTTAAAATTTTAACTTACAACTAGAAAACTATGAGTATCTATGGATTGTAGCAACTTACAACTAGAAAACTATGATGGGACTATGACTAATGACCCTCTACATTAGTAAACACCTATAATTTTTACCCACTATTTCTCACCAGATTGTAACTTGGTTGTAATCAACTATGAGTTGTATCCTGAAATTACAACCCCTTACATCTCAAATAACCTCATACTTTTCTAAAGACATTAAAAAATTTAAAATTTTTTGTTGGATGACCAACTACAACAAACTATCACTTGCAATTGCACACAGTGATAGACAACAACCTTCTATAACTCGCAGTGAGCTCGTAGCTGCTTGCCACTAAAACATAACTCAAATGACATAAAAAGGGTCTCAAACAAAAGCACATAAGTCCTACGACTATTACATACATTGAGGATACAAAGTACATCAAAGAGGTAGGTTAATGTCCTCACTACTATTACTTTTCCTCTGTTATTTTAATATTAGTCTATCTTCCTAGTTCTACTTTGCTATCATTCAATTTCCACTAAGCATTTTTTCTTCTTTTTGGGTAGCATGTTGTACTTCATCATTTCACCACCATATATTCTTTGAAATCTACCATTTTTTTGTTTTATCCAAATTAACCTTTTCAATTTTCTAAATGTAGCTTTTTATTTGGACCAAATTAAATTTACAAAATAATCCCAATTCTAGATGCTTTCTTCAAGCAATTATTTCTTGAATAAAATAAGGTTGTCTTTCTTCTAATTCCATCATTTTATGCATTATGTTATTTTCTTATGCTATTTTCAAAGCGTCACATAGCTAAATCAATGACTAACAATCAATGCCAAGTTATAAGGCTGTCTTCATACTAGACTTTGCACTCTTTACAAATGGTCTAATCTCTTGTGCATAGCATGAAATAATTAATGTTTCTTTTATTCATATCACTCTTATATTTAATTAATTATTTATTCTTATTATGAAAAATAGGTAATTGCAATTGCAAAATCACAAGTAATAGCAAATCATAACAATCAGCATTATTATTTTAATGTATGTATCCTATCTATGATGGATTGATGACTAAGATAGATGAAGAATTACATGATGATGTACTATGACTTTACAACCAAAAAAATTACAGCAATGTCTTCTATATTATGTTACTTTCCAAATCCATATCTTTCATAAATCCTTTTATTTTTCCACTTTCCTAAATTATGAGAATTAATATCCCCTTAAATGAATATGCTTTCTCTTTAAGGAGTGTCTTGAATTACTAGATCTATTAATTTCCAAAAATCATACTTGTAGGAGGCTTTTTCATCGATCTTAGAATTTTTAAACCATTAGTACTTTCAAGTTTAAGAAAAACCATTCATTGACTACTACTATGCTAGCATTTTTCACGAAATATCTTTGTCCAAATTGATCGAGAATTTCATTTCAAGTCACCGTCACACTAAAGTATTCATCGTAAGTTACGATGAATTAATAGAGAGCTTGTAGTGTTATTACAATGATTCTTTAGAATTATTTCCTAATAAAATCATGAGTCATGGTCAATTATAGTGATTCTTAAAATGCAACATATAAATTAAAATCATGTCCAATCCATCAAAGAATTCATCATACATAACTAATTGAGAATTAAAAATATTTTGAGATCTCAAATCTTTCAATTGAAAGATTAATCAAAGACATGTAAACCTAAGAAAACATAAACATGAATATTTTAATAAGATTTTCCTAATACAAGATTTTTAAGTAAACTATCTTTGAAAGAGACTTATATTCTTTCTCTTTTTCAAAAATCTATGCAAACTAGTGTTTATATCTTACTATTATTATAAATTACATTTAATATTATTTATATTCAATAAAACGTTTATGCCAAGAATAAAGAAGTTTATCACTTGAGCCACATATGAATGGCTTTCTTTTAAAAGTATTTAGTATGTGGACAATTCTTAGGTACATTGGGATTATAGGATTGTGAGAGCTCTAAAAGCTCATATGGAAGTTAAGTATTTGAAGTTTTGTTAATCTTAAGGGTTTCTAGTAAAGACATTCTAGAAGAGTATTTTGGGGTAAGGAATGATTTGAAGATAGAAAATGCTAATGTCTTTGAGACTATAGAGACTATGAAGAATTTTGAAGCTTTTGATTTTGTTTTACCTAATAATTTATATGAATCTCTATTAAAAAATATCACTTGATATATCTTTCTACAAATTATTAGCTTTGTTTACCAAAATAAGAATATCACACTAGTGATTCAAGCTATTCTTGAACACTATAGAACTAGTATTTTGCATGCTTATTAATTTTCTCAATCTTTTTTGCTTGATAAACTTACAAATTCTAAAATGCTTGAGAAAGCCTTAGATCTTAAAGATTTATGAATCATTGCAATACTCGTTTGGGTTAGCAAGGGAAGGGATCAAAGTCACATACTACTTCAAATCTTTAAAAAGACTAGCTAAAAGTTGAACACATGTTAATTGCATGCTAGATTGAGGGCACAAATAGATATTGATTGGGATACAAGCACAAAGAGATTGTGTTTCTCTCAAACTAATTCATAATAGACTAAGCATAACTAGCACTAAGTTCACATCAAGTACCATGACTAAGTTACGAGTGAGGTGAAATTGAGTAAAGATCATGATCTAAAGGAAACAAAGAAACCAAGAGGACTGGAAGGCCATTACAAGGATAGATCATAGTGGGATTGTTTTATGGTAAAAAGAACATAAGTCTTTTGAAATTAATGCTCCAAGTCATGCAAGGAAAAACCACCATGAAATTTCAAGCTTCAAACCTACAAATGTGTGTGATGGGATGCACAATTCCCAATGAAAATTATGATTGAATCAAAATAAATTTTACTAGGTTTCTTGATTAAATATTTACAAAGCATGATTGATTTACTTGACATTTTGAGTGAAAAACTCTTGATTAACTAAAGTATTAGAAACAAATGTGATTGTCATAAGAATGATTAAGCAAACTTGAGAATGCTAAAATAACTAAGAGAATGTAAGCTAGATTGAGAGAAAGAGAGAAATTATGTAAGAAAGCTTATGAAATTAGTTGTAATAATTTCACATTACAAGAATGTAAGAAGAAGAAAGGACGATGAAGTCTAAGGAGACTTTAACCTAATAGATCATGTAAGCACATACACAAAAGAAATGGAGAATAAGCACTTCTATTAGCATAAAAAATGATGACTCTCTCTTGAAACTTGAGCTTGTACATGGAATGCATACTTATACAAGATTAAAAAGTGGACAATAAACGGTCATCACTCCAATCTCATTAAGGATCATGAACAACCACTTCACCACTCTCTCCATTAAGCCCACAGATGTCACTAAGCCAAATCAACATACCACCAACTACCAATATTATGACTATAATGACTTAAATAACCCACTATTTTCTTCTCCTACCTAGGACCATAGGTGCAGGTTATTTTTTATGATTCATATATATACAGCCTTCTAACCATATGGGACCATGACCACATAACATAGGACTAAGTAACATGAACACAACACCAAGATACACAACATTAGACTCATATAACATATAGCAAGGAATCATATGAGATACATTCACACTAGATTATTTTCAATAATATAATTATTACTTAGAAAAAAATGAATTTTAATTTCAATTCTTATAACTATTCTAAAATTCCTTGCTAGATTGAATTATAAAATCTTCCACTTATTTTTCAAAGTATTGAAAGTAAAATTATTGGTAACATTGGTAAAATCCTCAAAACAAAGTCAAAGAATTTATTAGTTAGTGTATAGCATACACACTATTTTGTATACATTAATTTATAGTAGAGAAAGATAGAATTAAAACTTAAGGTAGGTAAATAGTGCTTTTATAATTACATATCATAATTTGCAAGGATGTTGCAGCTATTATCATTATGAAGACTACATTATTGGGATTCTTCCTCTTTTGAATAAAAAGGTTGTTCAGGAGAAAATGAGCAACATTTTTTAGAAACAAATATAATGGTAATTTTCAACAAGTAAAAATGTAAATTTCTTCAACAGTTTCTTAACCTATTATTAATCCTTTTAATTAAGGATGTTAGTAAAATTTTCTATAAATAAAAAATTTCTTATTTGGAATAAAAATTGTCACTAGGGACTAACAATGTAAATGTTGATGTAGAAGGCTTTCACCTAGTGCAACATAGTAAGAAGAGGTTTTTTCATAGTAATTTCAATTCAAAAATCCATGAGGTATTTCCTTTTGTTTCTACCTATACTAATGTTTCAAATGCTTTTTTATTGGAAACTCCTTTCTCAACTATTAGTATATAGATTGTGAAACAAATGTTAAGCTTGAAAAATTAGTAATAGGGAACTTTTCACCCACATGTTAATTTTATTATAATTATGGAATATTTAGAGCCTTTCTAATAAGTCTTAAGAAAGAATTGTTAGAAAGTATCTTTCAAACTAACATTTATCTCTAGATTTTCACTCCCTTTAAGCATATGATATTAATTTTGTTGGTAAATGCATTTTAAAAACCATAATATTTTTTTTGTTAATCATGAAGTTATTAAAGAAGGTGTTGCTATTTTAATTAATAAAAATTTAACTCAAATTTTTTTGAATTTTGGCTTTGATAACCTTGGCAAACCTATTTGGATTACTTGTTGAAGTGAAAAAGGAGACTTTAAACTCTATAATCTTTATGCTCTTTATAAATCAAAAGATCGATCAAATGTTTGAAAATTTCTAATATCTTTTTCAAAGGTTCCATGGATTATTAAAGATAATTTTAATATGGTTGATAATGTAAGAGATTTGTATAGTAGATAAGATCCATGAGATGTGTTAATGAAAAGAATTTCATCTCAAACCTCCTCTAAAAATGTTACCATGACCTAGATCATGAGTTCTGGAGTGGTCCTAGTATTACAACATGAGTTGTGATTTTTTTACCATGAGTCATAGTAAAGCTGAAAAAGAAGCTAAATTAATTCTAAAGATACTATGAGTCTTGGGTAAAGACCATGAGTCAACCATGAGCTGTGGTTGAGGCCAAGATGCTACTAAGGTAAGACAAAGATCATGATAGCAAAAATACAAACCATGAGTTATGGTCTATTAATAATGAAGGAAGAAAAATTTACAATGGATCTTGGTCTTTGTGCAAGTAACAATAAGTAAACCACAAGTTGTGGTATCCAACTACAAGTTGACCATGAGATTTGTTTTACTTTAAAATATGGATTGAAATCATGGTAGGTCATGGTGAGTTCATGATGTTATAGGTTTTCCAAAAACATGCAAAAATGACAAACATCAAACTTGATCCAAGCACAAGTTCAACACAAACTACTTCTACAAATGTCTAGAATAATTTATAAGCCGCCAATACATAAAATAATAGTCTTAGATTTAATCAAAAAAACTTGGAAATAGAAATTTTAGTCTTATTTTCTTCAAACCCTTCTAAACTAAGAATACCAATAAATTTATCAACTTGAGAGCTAAAAAAAAGATAATGCAACTAAGAGATTATGAGATAGCTTACAAAAGTAAAAAAAAACTAAGAGAATTAGAGATGTATGAAGAGCTTGAGAACTAAAAAATGTGAGAAATTTAAGAGCTTAATTTATTGTGAGCATTAAAATAAGTAAAAGAAAAATGTTCTTAAGAAATTTGATAGAGCACAAAAATCAAAATCACAAACAAAATGGTAGAATAAAGATGCCTCTCTCTTAGAATCTCTAGCAAAAAATGAAGCATAATTTATATAAGTGTGAAGAAGGTTGAACATGAATGTCCACTACCTCACTCACTAATGAGTGACGAGGTACCCCTATGCCCAACCATATGAATCATAGGCATTCATTCATGATCTAGTTGAATTCTTTCGATGGAACTAGTTGTGCATCTAAATTGTTATGCTTGCTCGTTGTCTTTCCACTTGGACTAGTGGTAGCTTTGTCATGTATGGTTTAGTCCAAAGTGAGGCATATGATGTTGTCTAATTCTATGCTGCTCCTAATGATGATAAAGACATAAATTAACCAAGATAATGAACAATGAAAAATAAGATCTAAACTAGCCTATGTTTGATAAGTATCCATACCCAATCATCTGTACACACATTGGACTTCATATAACTACCTCTGGGATTACCAAGTGTACATCACTGGGTGTGCCAAATGATACACTACCGGATTACCAAGTACTTACACTTCAGCACTTATGATTAAGTCGTACTCATTCTACTTAATAATAGGAATCTAAATAGCAATACATGGAAACATTAACTAAAGAAAATAGTAAATAATTAAATAATTAAAGTAATAATAAATCTAAGTGAATGCAGCAATGATGGAAGTAATCT
>MNCI01020108.1:214064-231355 GCA_015680685.1 Gnetum montanum | reverse complement strand
CAAATTGAAATGTTGGGGTTGATAGCCTTAAGGTAAGTTTCCTTAAGCATTTCTTCTGATGGCCTATATTGCCTTTGAAAGAGTCCACAAATTCGTTGAAACTTAATGTTAAAATCTCTAATTGACTCTTTAACTCCCTGCTTAGCTTGTATCAGCCCATAGTATAGTTGTTGTTGATTGATTACCAAACTGAGCTAAGAAAAGATTCTTCATGTCATCCCAACTTGTAATACTATTACTTGGTAAGTTCGAATATCAAATCTGAGCCATATTCTTTAGATTTGATACAAACAACCTACAAGCTTGATCTTGATGTTGAATATTTGCATGAGCTAAAGCTAACTCAAACATACGAGTATATTCTTCAGCTAAATAAGCTTTTCTAGGAATGAAAGGCTCAGGAAAATATTTGTAAACTACCTTAGGAATATCATTGTAATTCTGAAATCCTAATGGTGTAACTCTTTGCCAAGGATCTGCCATCCTATTCCTTTGGATAGTTGAACTCTTAGACTTTCTAGATCATAAAAATAAACAACGTAACTCACAAGACCATGACAAAGAGGCTGAAATATTTTCTTTAGCAAGTCATCTTACAAGCAATCTTTCACACTTTCTTCTTTACAAATGCTNGAATTTATGCTAACACTAATATTTGTAAATATTACAAATATTTTATCATTAATATTACAATTATTTTATGGGTAGTAACTTATATAATAATGTTTGAAAAATAATGTTTTAAAGCCTTGGAATAATTAAATTAAGAGGTAAGTCTTTCACACTATTAGCGTATGTGACATTACTGAATTAATCACCAGACCATTTAAAATTTTATTTTTGATGAATAAAACTGCAACTCTGATTCACCGGCATCAGCCCAAAATATCTCTTGACACCTGTCTTAGTATGCCTTTATGTCTTTGTTGCCGCGTTCTGTGGACTGGTATGCAATATCGAATGCTTCGGTGTCGGGCAAGGCTGCTGTTTCGGATTGCAGGTTTTAGGGGCGAATGACATTTGTGATTACCATTTTTCACTACCTAAAAGTTTGAAATCAGTTCCCAGTTGTTATTTCTATTTTCAATCTTGTTGCAACAATTAACCTATTTCTGTATTTTCCAAGGGTGCACAACCACGAAATTTGTCGAGTTTTTTGAAAACAATGCTGAGGCGGGTAGGCTTTGGTGATGCGTAGAACAATGGTGCAGAAACGGATAGGGTTTGGTGGTGAAATCACTCCTCAGCTATCAACGTGGACTGCCACGTAGAGCAAGAGCTCGCTGTTGCAGTGGCAGTGCTAGAGAAGAGGGTGATTTGAAGATGAAGATGGGGTTTGAACAAAACACGATTATGTTTCTGCGTGTGGACGAGGGTTTCGATTTTTTTCTTTGCTGCCATGTCCACGGCAAAGGGGTTTGGTCCCTCAGGGACTTGGTCGTGCCCATGGTAATGGCATTTTTTTTTGCGGTGCCCGTCTGTGCCATGATAAGCATCGCGCGGTTGGTGGTTTTGCACTCCCGCTGCTCTGGTGAAAACGCGATTTTTCCGGAATGCCATGATTAGGAACAGACTAAAAGCTTATTTACATCTTCATTGAAACCCATGGATCATCAAGCTTATTTGCACCTCCTTCGTCTTCGCTTGCAACTGCACATTCTTCAGGACGACAAAGGTGCTGCTGATTTTTATTTTTATTTTCTGATTTTTGCAAGGTAGGAATGGCCGCCGAGAATTGGAGTTTCAAACATTATCTTAGGGCCAAATATAAAATCGAAATTAACAATAGGGATTTTTGATTTGGGACCTTTCCAAAAAGAATTTTTCAGAGCACGTTCTTCACCAATGCTTTTCAAGTAAATAATATAATTCCTTGTTTGCTATTGTACTATCTTCCAATCTCCAATAAGGAATAATCTGGCACTTTAATTTTGTATCAAGGAGGCCTCAACATCATTTTATTTAACACCCATCAACCCATAACCTTAAAGCTACATACTTCTAAATTTTTAAACATACGATGTTCCAATTCTAGATAAGATAGTTCTACTGTTCCATGAAATGGCCAAATGTGCCAACACTTATTAGCCTTCACATACCAAGCCACAAATGATTATTGTTCTTCCTCAAAGGCCCTAGCTTTTTCTCTTAATTTTTGATAATTTGTTAATCTACTAGCTAGGTCTAAGGAAACATCCTTTTGCTCATGGTAGCTGGCTCTAACCACCTTCAATTCTAAGTTTTCCACATGGAGCTTTTGCAAATCATTTTTTTTGTCCATAAACTCTTTCTCATATAATGCATAAGTGGTTGCTACTTGCTTCTCTAGCTCACTTCTAGGCTAGCCTACTATTAACCTGGCAAGTTTGGCATATTTGAGATTAGCCAACACCATGTACTCTTTAAGATCCTTAATCTGCAAGTCTTTGTTTTTTACTTCCACATAATGGACAAGAGCATAGCTATCCAAGATGGATTGCTAGTTAGGATTTCACACTGACATGGCTATAATGCTAGCTTTAGCCATTTTTATTTCCTTTTCATTTATTTGCTTATACATGCCTACTTGGTCATAGAAGTGTTCCTTCAACTTTTCATGTTTCTTAGCCTCCTTTTTCCATAAGCTGATTTCAATTGTTGAATTTTGTTGAATAATGTAGACCTTCTCCATTAAGAGGATTCTATTTTCCCTAGCCAATCTACTAATATCCTAGTTGACCCTCATCAGTTGTTCCCTCAATTAATGGATGGTTTCTTCTAGAATATTCTTTTATTTTTCAGTGGTGGTAAACCTAGAGTTTTCTACAGTGAGTTGTTTATTCTCCTCCTAAGTGGTAGTTAATGCCTTTTTGTAAGTATGGAATTATGCATTAGCAATAGAGGCATTCCAGACCACCGTCTCTTTTTCTTGCTTGATAACTTTATTTTCTTTAGTCAACTTGATCATATGCTCTATTCTAAATTTCTCCACTTGGTTAGGCATAATAAATTGAGTAGGATCTCATCTTTCGGCTCTCAAGGCAACCAACTCTTGTTGTAACCATTGTAGCTCTGCTTCTACATGCTCTGCCCTGGTCTCTACCATGACCAGTTTTTCTTTAGTGGCAATGAGATCTAATTGTGCTATAGTGACATCAATGGGGATGTTAAATAAGGTAGTCATCACTTGCCCTATCTATAATAGTCAATGTAATATGTCCTCATGTGTTGCAGGAGTCATCAAGGTCCCAATAAGCATTTGAGCATCTCTGGTCCTAATCAAATCTATTGGGAGTAGAACAAGCACATTGAATGATTCTTTAATGTGGTCTATAATCACTTCAACTACACCTACCACATCCTGATGTTTCATTACCACAACTATGGCACCTTCTCCTATCTCGAGCATTACTTGGAAGGATGCAACATTTCCAGAGATTTGTTTGTACCACTAGGATTCTCCTCATGATTGCAGTGAAATTTGTCCTCTTGTTGGATTGGCTGAAATGATGGGCTATACCTCATCCAAAACTCTAAAGAGGCTTGATTCTTCCTTGCTTCCCTAGTTGAGTGTCTTAGCAATTTTTTGTAGGTGGCTCATTGAGGATCTGTAGTTTTGTAGCAATGGAAATGATGAAGCTTGTGTTTCAAGGCACTATTTAGGCTCGCATTCTACTTCTTTTTCTGGTTTGGCTTCCTTCTCCAATTCTTGTTCTTCATCAAGGTCTTTCCTTGGTGCTATAGGTTTGAGAAACTCTACAAAGGAAGCGTTCTGAGCCTTCTTGGGGACATCGTTTGTGTACCCTAGGATTCCAGTGCACTTACAAAACTTTCTAAATAGGTAAGGAAATGGGAGTGTTGGCTTCCTTGCCTTTTTCTTCTCGAATTTCCTTTGCGTCTTTGTGCAATATAGTTGGGGAAGGTTGGTTGCGTACTTGCCCATTAGGATGTCACTTCCCCTAGCCACATAGGTGGAGATTCAATTGAGTCCTTTGGTGGGAAACAAATGATATGTCCTTATTTTGAAATAGGTTCTCTTTTCTAGAGTCAATTTATTATATGTCTTGTCATCCTTACTGTATTCCCACCTCAACCACAGCTTTCTTGTGTTAGGGTCAGATTTTGTAGACAAATGGACTAACTTAGCCCCTTCATTCAGTAGATTCAAAGCTTGAACAATTTTTTTAACCAAGAAGTCAACATTGACTTCGCAAATGCTAACTGTGGTGCCTTCCTTGTTATGCTAGAATTGGTATGTTTCTCCAAGATACCACTCACCACTATTTGAAAGAATAGGCCACAAAGGTGATGCTTGAAGTTGTGTATGAACTACTTCTACAACAAACTTAATAAATGGGCCAAAATTCATCTCCATGATGATAGTTGTCAACATGGATTTTTCTTGAATGGCTTCAAGGCATTCTGGGGACAACGTGAGATGTTGTCCCTATGTGGAGGCTTGTGGTTCTATAGCCTCTTCTTGGACCAACTGTACTATGACAGGAGCCTCTTGATGAATGCTAAATGATTGAGCTTCTTGCTCCTCGTGCTCTACATGTTTGCCTTGTTGGCCTTGACCACCTTGTGGGTGCTTGGCTATTCGCTGTGAAGGTTCTCCTTGTGCTCCTCTTTTTGGGGCCATTTGCAATCAAGCAAAGATTGGGTGTTAGTAAGATTGTGTTCTTTATTATTAACTAGTTTATACCTTACTCATTCACTTAGTTCATTAAGTTCTTAGTTCATATGATTGTAGAGTTAGAAAAATTTTCAAGAAGAATCCCCAAAAAGTGTTTATCGTCTTTTACAACCCTTCACAATTGGTTCCTTTTCCCTTATGTATGGCTTATTATAACAGTTATGGTCCCTTGGGTGGAAAAATTAAGGTTTTTGTTATCACCACGATTGATTTTTCAATATAACACTTATGGCTTTTAACATTCTTACCCTTATAATATCCTTTTAGCAATAGAAAATTTCAGAAAAGTGGCATAAGTTTCTCATGTAACCACATGACTAACTTGAACACTTCAAGTTCAAATAGGTTTAAATGGTATAAAAAATGGGGTAGTAGAGAGCCAAATATTGCAAGTTGTAGTTGGTTGTGTAGAGCTCTAAGTTGCAAGGGAAAATTCAAAAAACTCCCCTACCTACAAATGATGAGAATGAAGTTTGGGCACCGTGAGGATCATATATATAAGTTTTTTACAACTTGATATCAGGTATTTGACATCGCATCCCACTCGATATCGGGTACTCAATATCGAGATCCATAAATAAGCATCTCATGGGGATACTGAGCATAAGAAATAAAGCTCTAAGGTTGATTGGAAGGTTTCAAGTTAGGTCCATAGTTTTGGGGTAAGTAGGAAATTATATGAAGGCACCAGAAGTGTGAAAAGGTGGAGTCATTGACATGAAAAGCTTTGAAAGAAGCAAGAAAAAGGGCATTGAAATTGAGGTTGTGGATGGATCAAGTTACATGAGAAGGGAAACTATGAAATTTAACGATTATGCACTTGGAAGGCTAAGAATGATGTGGTTGTGTCAAACAAGTACAAGGTACAAAAGTTACACAAGTGGATCCTACCCAAAGTAAGCTCCAACCCATAATGCCCTTGTGTAACCACACCTAAATATGTTTGTAGGCACTAAAGAGGTTGAACGCAATGCACACTTATGCAACAAAACACACATGTTAAAACCACCAATTTGAGATAATAACTCTATGTTACACAAAACCACAAAGTAGGATCAAACAGATAGTGAGATGAGATGGAGTGTAGAAAGTATTGCAGAAATTGGAACAGGAGGTGCCTTACCATGGGTACAATGAATCATTATATGTTATTAATGGTTAAATAATCATGAGTCCTTCTTTCTAGGATTTAAACCAAGTCCAAACCACATTTCAGTGACATCACATCATTTCATCACGTTAGCAAATAACCATAAGACTATCATAGTTGTGGGTAACATCACTTGGAATTTTGTCTAAGGGAGAAGCTTATTTATGGCACATCCTTCTTTTTTTCATGGAAGTTCTAAGAAGCTACCAACCTTCAAGCATGGGTACATGTCTTTTTAGTGGGACTCACAAAATTTATTTAGTGCCTTTTTATGGTACTCTTACTCCCATTTTTCATTAGATCTACAAGGATATAATTACAACATTAGCAACATGATAAAACATACAGAAGTGGCCAAAGAGAATCCACAAATCCCCTTGATGTCACACCCCTTACATTCTGCCTTGGTTCTACACTCTTGTGCCTAGACACAATGATTATGGATTTATTTTTACGTTGGATGATGAAAAAGAATATCATTATGACTAGATCAAGAACCTTTATTAATGGAATGAGTGGATGAATGATATGGTCTCACTGTCTGAATAATCAGTCCCTTATGACTTGATAACATAGAGAAAAACTCACTTCAATGGACAACATGATTATTTATTCACAAGAGAGATTACTAACAAGAAGATGAAAACAACAAATAGAAAAAGTTGAAAGGAATAGGAAAAATTGTATTAAGAAATGAGAAAATGAGAAAAAATTAGAAAACAAAAAGATAAAAAACATTTATGAATCCTGAAGATTAGAATGGGGGATGACCCCCATGACTAAATGTTTGGTGGTGACAAGGATTAATAAGTGGATAGATAGGATCCATGAATGTATAAAACATTGGTAACCATTCATTCCCTAGCCACTAGGTGTCCGTTGGCATTGCAGTGGCTAGGTAGACAAATTATTGGTTACACACTTAATTGTTAAATGTATGGTGAGTCATGGTATGAGAGGTGTTAATGTTACAAATGTCTATCCCATGATTGCATCCTTGATCATGATATGATATGCATGGGTTTGTTGGTCTCCCCGCGCTTGTAGATTCATTACTTAGGTTTGAAATTGGAGTAATGATGAATGATGACCCTTGTGTATGATCAAAGAATGGTGGTGATAAAAAGGGAGGCATTACACCAGATTGGCATTGTGCTAGTTCAAATGATGTGGTAGATTCGTGAGTCTTTTGCTTCAGCTTACAACCTTTCCTAAAGAAGGGACGTTTCTAACATGGCAGTTGAGATCTACCAACGTCAACATGTCTATGCACACTTGTAGCACAAGTGGCATTTGTTTGTTGATATCACAATGCAAAACTTTCTTGTGTCCTTGGTGGTGGCATGTGATGAGGTGCAGTATGAGAATATCAAGGGTAGGATGGATGGTAAGAGGTGCAAGGTGGTGATCCCTCCAGAGATGTCATGGATCAATGGTCATTGGGAGAGAGGTAGTGGAAATTTGAAGTAGAGGACATAGAACTAGTTGGAGAAATAGGATGTTGAACATAACATCCATGCAATTTTGGTGGATAGGAAGGATAGAGATGATTTGATGGTGGCCACCCCCATGAATGTGGTTGTTGCCATTATGGTTCATGATAGTGTTGAGGCTGGTAATAAGTCGTCCTAGGATGGTGTGATTGGTTGTGGAACTATCTATAATTATCATGTAAAAGAGGAAATCTCCCAAGCATGTGCTTTTGTACAAACTTCAGATTTAAGGCACCTATCCAATACTCATGAAGATGCAACAAGACTAAGTAGTGGCCCTTTTGATGGTCATATATGTAGATGTCACATCCACTATCTTCATCTATGGTTGAGTCTATAGCCTCAATTTCATTAGCCAATTTTTTTGGATTTCTGAGAAGTGTTCCTAGCTATTTCTTGGTTCTGTGTCCCTTGTTTATTGTGATTGCCTAGATTGTTTTCCATGATCCTCTCCTTGACCATCTCAATGAGAGTTAAACTTTGCTTCAACTTCATCAATAGACTTCAATATAGATAAGGTTTGTTGTGGAATAACCTTATCAAGAGCAATTTCTTTCTCCTTACCATAGATATGGACCTCCTTCTATTGAAGAGTTAGGTCCTACTAATATTTCTTAACATTCTCCCATTTACATATCTCTACTTCTTCTTTTGCCACACATTCGATTAGTTCTCAGATCTGATGGGCTTGTAGCTTATATAATTGACATGGGGCATACATCCCAAGGATCTCTCTTGTTTCATTATGAAGCCCATCTATGATATGAAAAAGTTTCCTTTCCTTGGAGAAACCATGGCCTTGGCATCTTATTCAGTTGGAAATAATATCTATCTAAGGCCATGTCCAAGGGTTCATGTTGTTCTTACTTCCATTCTTGGATCTGTCTCCTCAGGTTGGATATGTCTCCTCAGGTTGGATCTTACTTCCATTCTTGGATCTCACATAGGTTTGGTATTTCTTGTTGAAGATTTATAGAACCATGGACCATCGTCGAATTGAGTTTGGTTTTAATGATATATACCACACATTAGCTCTATCAGTTAGTATCCTAGGAAAGAGCTTAAGCTTTTGCCACCCACTTTCAATGTTGTAGAAAGCGTAGGCATCATGGAAGGCTTATAAATGATGTTACGGATCTTAATCATAGCCTCCTTCAAATTTAGGAATATTATTCATATCAAGCCTAGGTAGGTGACTCTCTTTGCAATGCCTGTTAGATATCTTAACTACCTCTATGATCTGCATTAGGCTCTTAGTGGTCAACAAGGGTTCATCGTCATCAGACAGGCTATGATGAAAATCTCTATTTAGTTGATTGTGATGATTTTGTGTATGTTCATGTTGATAACTATGAGTGTTTCTATGGGTTCAACTTTTGTTTCTATTCCAACCCTTTAGTGGAGCTTTATCTTCATACCTACATTCATCTTTCTCAAAACTAGACATTGAAAGGAAAGAGGAAGATGAGGAACTAGAAGGATTTCCATGGCTTCTATGGTGTTTCCTAGGATGCTTTGAATTACCATTTCTTGGTTTCAAGGAGGTCTTAGGCCTTGAGGCCTCCCCTAGTTCAAGACTT
Source organism: Gnetum montanum (assembly GCA_015680685.1). Lineage (NCBI taxonomy): Eukaryota > Viridiplantae > Streptophyta > Gnetopsida > Gnetales > Gnetaceae > Gnetum > Gnetum montanum. The sequence goes on along the minus strand of MNCI01020108.1, from coordinate 222,457 downwards.
ATGTCATCTCCTCCAAGATTGTCTACCTTAGGTGAATGTAGTCTTTGAGTATTGTTAGGGTGTTCATGAACATAAGAAACCCTTGCATAAGGTTGGTCACTCCAATTTTCCTCACTATATATCTCATTAGTTCTCCAATTAATGTTTTCATTATACAGTGCATTATTGCTTCCTTGTGGAAGAGACATTATTGTTGGCTTATGGTATGTGATTTAATATTTTTTGAAGGATATGTCATTAAAACCTTTATAGCAATTGTGTATAACATAACTAATCTAGATAACTAGCACCATCCCCAGCAATGGTACCAACAATGAGCGGCGATGTACCCCTACGTCCAACCATACGAATCATAGGTGTTTACGCACGATCCAGTCAAATCCCATGGATGGAACTAGCTATGCATCTAAATTGTTATGATTTGATCGTAGTTCACTATCTTCCCACTTGGACTAGTGGTAGCTTTGTCACATATGGTTTAGTCCAAAGTGAGGCATATGATGTTGTCTAAATCTATGCCGCTCCTAATGATGATAAAGAAATAAATTAACTAAGCTAATGAATAATGGAAAATAAGATCTAAACTAGCCTATGTGCAATGAGTATTCATCCCCACTCATCTATACATGCCTTGTACTTCATATAACTACCACTCGGATTGCCAAGTGTATGTCACTGGGTGTGCCAAATGATACACTACTGGATTACCAAGTACTTACACTTAAGCACTTGTGACTAAGTCATATTTATTTCGCGTGATAACATGAATAGTAAATAGAAATAAATGGAAACATTAACTAAAGAAAATAGTAAATAATTAAATAATTAAAGCAATAATAAATCTAAGTGAATGTAGTAATGATGGAAGTAATCTTGATCTTTATTTCTAGTCATGTATCATGTCCAAGTATGTCACACTCAAACAAAGGTGTTGTACGATTACAAATAGCACACTGCAGGCATGCACTAGGAATAATAGAACTGAAATTCAAAAATCTAAGAAAGATTATCAAAAACTAAGAAAACCTATCTCCCAACCATGCACCCAGGTGTTTTATTTATAGGCTAGCATGGAAGAGATGATATCAAATATCCAACATCATTTCTTGGGACTTGATATCGTGTATCTAATATCAGCACCGATCAATTCATGACTCATCACTCACCAATAAGACTCATCACTCACCAATTAGGCTCATCAACGAGCTCTCCACTATCTACTATCTTCATGGCCTTCATTTCCACTAACTAAAAAAGAACATCTTCTTCACATGTTTGACACCTCAACAAGGAAATAAAGACTTCACTATCTAACTACTTTGTGCATATTCACATGGGTATGCAAATTATTTTTCCAAGTTTATTTGACAAAGAAAAAAACCTAACCACCTTGACCTCATGATACACAACATTTGAAGATGGACAATAAGAAAATATCATGGAACATAGGGCACCCTAGACAATTTTCAATAATTCCTACTTTAGTGTGCAAAGTGTGGAGTGATCTTCATCTTCAATCATGGTAATGATCTTTAGCAAGTAGCCAACTCTAAAACTTCAAAGAGACTTGGTGAATAAACTAGCAATTTAATCATTGATGAAGATGTGTTTGGGTAAGATGTTATCCTTCTTCACTTTAGTCTTAATAAAATAATACTTGATGTCTATATGATTAGACCTTTTGGACATGACATGATTCTTGGAAAGTTAAATTTCTATTATGTTATCAATGAAAATATAAATGGAAAAAGTAACATAAAATCCCAATTGAGTCATGGGTTTCTTCAACCAAATAATGTATTAAATATAATAAACCATAGCCATGAATTCAACTTCACATGATGAGAGTGAAACTAATGTTTTTTTTTCTTCTTCAATGGATGGGATTAGTCTCATGAAAGATTATGCTTTCACTTGTAGACTTCTTTTCTTCTTCATCTCCTCCCCAATCAATGTCACTATAAGCATGAAAGTTGCCATCACCTTTCATAAATTTTATGGAATAGTCAAGGGTGGTCTTGTCATAGCTTAACATGTCTCAAGGCATTCATGTGGACTTTCCTTAGCTCTTGCATGAATCTTAATAAATTGGAGATTACAAATTCAAGATAAAAGCTTGAGTGATAAAGGAATCTCAAGGATTTAATCATGCCTCTATTAAGGAAGGCCTAAGAAAAGGACTATCTTCTTTTCTTTTAATTTTACAATGAGGAGGGATAGAAGTTGATGCTACCATTCCTTCCTTCAATCCATATTTTTCAACCATGGCTTCAGTAAATTTACATTAATGCATCTTAATGCATCCTTATTCTTGATCTACCTAAATCTCTAGAAAATATTTCAGGACTCCAAGGTTCTTCATGTCTTTTCTAAAATTTGAAATCAAGTTTTTAAAACTTGATAGAAAGACTACATCATCAACATAAAGAGAAATCATGATTATATCAACATCAATATGCTTAAAATAAAGAGTAGACTCAAACATACAAGTCTTGTAGACATTGTTGAGAAATAATTGATTAATCCTATGAAACCAAGCTCTTGATTCTTGCTTAAGATAACATATGACTCTGTGCAATTTGCAAATATTGTTTTCATATCCTTATATGTAAAATCCTTTAGGTTGAAAAATGCATACCTCTTATTCAAGTATGTTATTTCAAAAGGTTGAATTAACATTCATTTAATACATTCTAACATCTAGATATGTAGAAATAGAACTCATAAACTTGATAGTTTCAAACCTAGAAATTTGGGGAAAAGTCTCCTCATAATCTATGTGCTTTCTTTATTTAAATCCTCTTGCCACAAGTCTTACTTTATGGGTAATTTTATTTTCATTCTCATCAAACTTTGTTTTTAATACCCATTTTTTATTAATTATCTTCTTCACTTTACACTTATCCACTAAAGATTGTGTATTATTTTTAACTATTGCATCATATTATTTTATCATGGCATTCTTCTATATGTGATTTTGTAGGAACTCTTGAACATCTAAGGACTCATGATGAAGCATTGCTTAAGCTATACGATTGATGAGTGGTGAAGTACCCCTACACTCAACCATACGAATACAAGCATTTCACGCATGATCTAGTTGAACTCCATAGACGGACTAGTTGTGGTATCTAAAGGGTTACTCGTAGATCGTAGTTCTCTATCTTCCCACCTGGACTAGTATTAGCTTTGTCATGTATGGTTTAGTCTAGAGTGAGGTGTATGATGTGTTCCTACACTAATAATACTCTTGGCGATGATGGGAAATAATATCAACTAAACTAGGAGAGAGAGTGTGAGAGAGAATCTAAACTAGCGTAAGTGCGATGAGCATCCGTTCCTTAATCATCTATACACATCTTGGACCTCATGCATGACTACCACTGGGATTACCAAGCACATGGTCTAGGTACACTACTGGGTTACTAAGTAGTCACACTTAAATGCTCGTGATTAACTCATATTCATTTTGCGTTACTAGGAGATAAGGGTAGAGATATGTTAACTAAGAAGCAATAAATAATAACAACAATTAAATAATTAAGCTAAGTGGATGCTGCAATGATGAAGTAATCTCGATCTTTATTGCCAGTCATGTGTGTGTCCAGGTACATCACACTCGAATAAGGATGTCATACAATTACAATCATCACATTGCGGGCATGCACTGGGAGAAAAGGGTTGAGACGAAAAACTGACAAAAAGTCCCTACCTTAGTACTAAAAAACTACCTCCTACCAAATCTACCTACCTCTTATTTATAGATGAGGAGACATGTTGCGATATTGTGTACATGATATCGCATCTAGGCTATGATATCACATATGTGATATCATGGGTGCGATATCGTAGCCAACAATTCATGACTCATCATGCCCCCACGACTGAATGAAAACTCATCCTTGAGTTAAAGTGAGAACAAGCTCCATTGATTACACAGTGGATAGCTATGGGATTATTAACTGACGAGAATGGATTCATGTTGCAGTGTGGAATTAGAACAAAATTGAGACACAACACGAAGAATGTAAAAGAAAATCCTATAGCTACAAAATCCGGTGGAACTCATGTAGTTCCTGGTGGCGGTGGCTCCTCCATGGGTGCCTTTCCCTTGTCTTGTGCTCTAGGTCTTGGGATTTGATGGCATCGAAGTATGGCCTGGAGTTTCTCCTCTTCAGTTTGTGGATCCTATGCCATCCACGCTAATGTTTCAATATTTGATGGAGTCGGCACCTCCCATAGGCACGGTAGTTGCAGAAAAATTTTATTTGCTTTGACATACCAAGCTGCAAACACTCGATGTTCCTCCTCGTAAGCTCTGGCTTTGTCTCTATATTCTTGAAAATTTATGAGCTATCAAGCCAAGTTTGTTGCAACACCTTTCTGCCCCTGGTAGCTTGCTTTAACCACCTCAAGTTTAGAATTTTCAACCTCCAATTTTTGCAATATTTTCTTGTGTTCTACAAATTCTATTTCATATTTGATGTAGGTGGTGGCTACCTATTGCTCAAGCTCTATTCTCGGGCATCCTACTATTAACATGGCAAGGTTGGTATACTACAGGTTTGCCAACTCCATGTACTCTATAAGGTCCTGGATTTGCAGGTCCCGACTCTTAACTTTCGCTTGGTGGGCAAACGCGTATGTGTCCAATATGGCCCACTAATCAGTGTGTTGAGCACTAAGAGCATTGATGTGGGCCTTGGCCATATGGATCTCCTTCTCAATGATTTTTTTATACATCCCCACCTGGTCCCGAAAATTCTCCTTCAGTTTCTCATGCCATTTAGCCTCATTTTGCCATGCGCTTATTTCAATGGTTATCTTTTGACGGATGGTGCGTAACTCCTCCATCAAGAGGGTTCGATTTTCCCTAGCTAAGCGGTTCATGTCCTGGTTGACCCTGATTACTTGTTCTCGCAATTGTTGAAAATGTTCTTCAAGAACATTCTTTTGTTTCTCAACAAAGGTCAATTGAAGGTTGTCAGCAATAAGTTGTTTGTTCTCCTCTTGTAAGGCTTTGAGTACCTTGGTGTGCACGTAAGTTTGTGCTTGTGCTGTAGAGGCATCCCAAATAGCCTTCTCTTTTTCNGAGCCTTTCTTGCAATCTTTGCACTTCTGCTTCAGCGTGCTCGGCCCTCATCTCCATCAAGACCAGCTTCCCTTTGGTGAAAATGACATCTGATTGTATTGCTGTAATATCCTATGGGATGTCAAATAAGGACGTCATTACCTGTCCTATTTGTAGCAATCGGTCAAGTACATCCTCATGTTCTGCAGGAGTCATTGAGGAATCGACCAGAGTTTGAGCATCTCGTGCTTTTGTAAGATCTACCGGTGGCACAACAGGCACATTGAATGATTCCTTAATGTGGTTTGTGATCACTTTTGCGACTCCTGCTGCATCTTGGTGCTGCATAACCACCATTATGGCCCCTTCACCAGTTTCTAATTGCACCTGAAAGGACATAGCATTCCCTGAAATCTGTTGTGACCAAGTGCTCTCTCTTCCTCCTGTCTGAATGGACACTTCACCCCATGCACGATCTATAGAAACCGTAGGCTATATAGCATCATCGATGATGTAGAAGAGATTTACATTATCACGACTTCCCCAATTGACCGTTTCAGCAATGGCCTTGAGATGGCTCATCGACAATCTATAATCTTGCGGCGGTGGTGGTGGTTGATCTTGTTGACCCATGCTAGGCCCTACTTCTTGTCATTGGCTAGGTCATGTGCTTGGAAGTTGGCTGGGTCCTACAAGTTGAGTTTCAGTTGGCCCTACCATCTATTCTTTTTCTTATTCTGGCCCCAACGTCTCACCAGTGATTTTCCTTGTAGCTAGTGGCTTTAGCAATTCAGCATATGAAGCATATTGGGCTTTTTAAACATCATTGGTGTATCTTCTGATACCAACACATCTGCATAGCTTCCTAATAAGACAAGGGAAGGGCAATGCAAACTTCCCTGTCTTCCGTTCTTCAAACCGCTTCAGGATCTCCGTAAAATATAGATGAGGTAGGTTAGCATTAACCTTTCCCATCAACACTGCACATCCTCTTGCTGCATATGTTGAAATTTTTTTAGACCTTTTGTGGGGAAGATGTGATAAGTCCTATTTTGAAATAAATCCTCTCTTCCATTGTCAACTCCCCAAAGATCTTATCTTTCTTGTCATATGCCCTATCTAACTAAACTCGTTGCGCATCAGGGTCTAAGCAGGTAGACAACTAAGCAACCTTTGGCCCTATATTTGGAAGGTTTAATACTTCCAAAATGGCTTAAACAGAGAAATCAACAGTCACACCACAAATGTTAACTGTGGTGCCTTGTTCTTTGTTGTGCCAAAATTGGTACATCTCCCCTAAGTACCAGGCACCACTTTCAGAGAGGGTAGGACATAATGGGGACCATTTTAGGTGATCCCTAACAGCCTTCAAAGCAAATTTTTCCAAAGGTCCAAATTCTAATTCCATGATCACTACAGTAAATATGGACCTTTCATGGATGGCCTGAACACAATCTTGGGGCAATATGAGATGTTGTCCCTATTGAGATGCTGCAACAACTCCTCCTTCTGCCTACCTTGATTGTATAGTAGTAGGGTCTTCTTGGTGGATACTAAATGATTGTTCCTCCTAATCTACATGTTATCTAGTAGGAACTTGTCCTTCACCTCTCCTAGGTCACTTGATCCCACCTTGAGAAAGACCTTCCTGTTGTCTGCATTTCAAGGCCATCTGCAATCACACGGGGCCAATCATTAGTAAGGTTGTTACCAAAGTTAGGTTATACCTTACTGCTTACCTTAATGAATTTGCTTTATCTTTGTGTGACATTACTTATTAGGAGAAAATGTCCCCGAAAGATTATAATATTGAATCCTCTTTACTTAGGTGGTTTCCAAATCTAGTTTCCCAATATAACTAAGGAGATGAAATTATTTTTGGCGCATTTATCCTTAATTTTATAACTAATTACCCTTAATAATTTCCTTCAGGTGATGATGAATTTCAAAAAATTTATGTGCTATTTGGCGTGTGCCCCTCCCCCATGACTAAGAGGAACACTCCATGTTCAAGTAGGTTCAAATGGAATGAAAATCGGAGGACCAGCGAGCGAGTGATGGATATGAAAGCAAGGGGCACACAATTGCGAGTCGTAGAGAGAAATTTGAAAAAATTNGGGGGGGTGGGGGGGGGGGGGGGGGGGGGGGGGGGGGGGGGGGGGTCACGTATATATATATTTTTCAGATGAGATATCGCGTATGCGATAGCATGGACACGATATCACGACCTATCAATGTTAGGGCACTTTATAGAATGTACCAAATTTTTAGTGTGTGTGTGTATATATATATATATATTGAAATTAAACAATGTAGACTAAGGACATCTGGATGAGCATTCAAAGGTTCTAGGGTAATTCAACTAGTTTTGAGGGCACGAAAATTATGATGGTGTGGAATTTATCAATAAGGACCTTGGATGGTAAAGGAGAGAAAAAGGCTATGTGATGGTTCATAGGAACGTTTGAATCAGAGGGATAGTAAATAAGGGAAATAATATCATTGAAAATATGCTGAGGGTAATAGATGGTGTGTGGGAGATGTGTTATGAGTGCAAATTACAAAAAATTACACAAGTGGATCCTCCCCAAAGTAGGTTTCAACCTATAATGCCCTTGTGTAACCACACCTTAAAATGTTTGTAGGCACTAGAAAGGTTAAATGTAATCTACAATGGTTCCACAAAACATAGACATGTAAGTATCACCAGAATGAGGTAATAATTCTACGCTATACGAGACACGAGCTACAATTACATGAATAGCGAGATGAGATGGACTATAGAAGGGATTGTAGAGATTGGGACATGAGGTAACTGACCTAGGGCATAATGAATCCTATGTGTAAAGCATGATTAATGTGTCATTAACCTGTCATTCCAAGATCAGGACCAAGTCCATTCCTCTTATCAGTGACACCGCATTGTTTCATCCCATGATGAGCAACTATGAGAGTACCATAACAACAAGGCATACGATCACTTGACATTTTGTTCAAGGAAAGAGTGATTTTTGCTTTGTGGCACTTTCTTTGTTTTTTTTTCAATTGCTGAATCCAGAGAAGCTTCCAACCTTCAGGCATGGGTGCATGCCTTTCCAGTGGGACCCCCTAAAACAACATTGGATTTTTGAGTGCCTTTTGATTACTCTTACTCCCATTTTACATTAGATCTACAAGGATCTTAGTACAAGCACATTGCGTGATAACTCTCATAGACGTCATCAAAGAGAATCCGCAAGTCCCCTTGATGTCACACCCTAATCATTCCCTCTTGATCCATCCTTCTTCATTCTGGGTACAATGAACACAAAATTAATTTTAA